>PVJC01016212.1:0-34003 GCA_004026665.1 Murina feae | reverse complement strand
TCTGTTTTGTTTAGGTTAGTCCCACTCTGGCCGCTGGGTTGGGGCTGGCTCCTGTATCTTTAAGGAGGTGTTGCTGCAGAAGCCTCTGACGCACTTGGGAGGGGCGGGGCCTCGGGGAGTTCGCCGGGCGGGGCGGAGCAAACAGCTATGGCGCTTTTCAGCGCTGCGCTGAGAGGCGCCAGGTCTCTGTGTCCCACGACATTTGCTGTAAGCAACGCTGAGAGAAACCCGTTTTGGATTTCCTTCTGATGCTAGTCTCTGGGTATCTGTGGGACCTCCGAAACTCGCCTGGAACTGGAGTTCAGAGCCGCTGGGAGCTTGTGGCTCTCTCCGGTTTGGAAAAGAACCGCGTTTCCGGCGCCAGCCCTTCCCCGAGCCCGTGCGCGCGCCTCCGTACCTCTGTACTTTGCTTCTGCTGCTCCTCTGAGTCTCAGACTCTTCTCTAGTTGTAGGATTTTCACTCAGCCAGCCGTCCTATGGGTGCGAGTGGTGTCCGTGTGTTCTTTTCGAGGTTTTTCTGAAATAGTTGTTCACAGCTGCATTTACGGTGTCCACCCTATGCCGCCATCTTGTTTCTTGTAGAGTGCTTTCATATCCACTATTTCATTTGTTCCTCATATAACAACTGAGTATGTTATATGCAAATATTATCCTACTGTACAAGTAAGAACTATGGAATCCATAGCTGGACAAATGATTAAATGGAGGAAACACTGATTTATAGTCAGGAGATCTGGGTTTGAGTTTCTTATTGTGATAGACAAACTTTAGAGGTGGCCCCATGATCCTTGTTTTGACATTTATATTTCTGTGTATGTGGACCTCTTGAATATATGTGGACCTGTGACTTGCTTCTAACTAGTAGAATATAGCAAAGGTTATATTACATTGTATATTCACACTCTCTTGCCAGCTTACTCTCCATTACTGGCTTTGAAGAAGGAAGCTTCCATGAATCCTATAGCTGCAAGTAACCAAATGCTGCCATGAGCCATGTGAGTGGGAATGTGAAGCCTTCCTTCACTGACCCTTCAGATGAGACCTCATCTCAGTCAACACCTCAACTGCAGCCTTGTGTGACTCTGAAGCAGGGATCAGCTAACTCATATCCAGACCCCTGACCCAAATTAACTGTGAGAAAACAAATGTGTGTTGCTTTTAGAGTTTGTGGTAGTATGTTATAGGGAAATAGATAACTAATACACTTATCTGCTAGTTGTGTACTATTGTGTTAATTACAGAACCATTCTGTTGTGGCAGAGATGATCAACTGTTCACCACAGAAGTATGCTCTACCTTCCACATAATAACATTATCACTGAGAAGTGGCTGGCCAGCTAGGGGCTGCATTTCCTAGTGACCCCTTGCATCTAGGTGAAGCCATTAACTGGTTCTCACCAATGAGATGTAAATGGAAGTAACCTAGGTCATTGACAGGATGAGGTTGCTAAGAAGTGGGTATGCTTTCTCCATTCTCTTTTTGCCTGAATGCCAGGTGAAGGCAAAGGGCACCAAGGTCCTAGGGCCTGGTGGAACCATGGGCAGAAGAAGCCTGGGTTCTTCAATCACCTCAGGCAGGAAAGCTCCTAATGCAGGAAGACCTGCATTATTATTGGGGATTATTCTTGTGTTAAGCCCCTGAGTCTTGGGGTTTACTTATTGTAGCTCTACTTTTCCCTTAATACCATATTCATATTCTGATCTACTAGAGACCTGGTGCATGGATTCGTGCACTGGTGGGGTCCCTTGGCCTGGCCTTCGGGGATTGGGCTGAAACCAGCTCTCTAACATCCCCTGAGGGGTTCCAGATTGCAAGAGGGTGGTTCTTGGGTGATGCATCCTGGAATCAAGCTCCCTCCTCTCTGATTTTGGGTGTGTCACCCAAGAACCGCTGCTGCCAAGTGACAGCAACTTGGAAGCTTGGCAGCTTGGCAACACCTGCATTGAGCGTCTACCCCTTGGTGGTCAGTGTGCATCATAGCTACTGGCCAGTTGGCCAGTCGGCCGGTCACTTAGGCTTTTATATCTATACTAGAGGCCCAGTGCATGAAATTTGTGCACTGTGTGTGTGTGTGTGTGTGTGTGTGTGGGGGGGGTGTCCCCTCAGTCCAGCCTGCGCCCTCTCACAACCCGGGAGCCCTCAGAGTATGTCTAACCACTGCAAAGGTAGGAGAGATTACCTCCACTGTCGCTGTGCCCCCTGGTGGTCAGTACATGTCATAGTGACTAGTTATTCCACCATTTGGTCCATTTGCATGTTAACCTTTTATTATATAGGACTAGAGGCTCGGTGCACAAAAATTTGTACACTTGGGGAGGGGGGTCCCTCAGCCACGCCTGGCATGTGCTCTCTTGCAGTCTGGGACCCCTCAGGGGATGTCCACCTGCTGGCTTAGGCCCGCTCCCTGGGCGATTGGGTCTAAGTTGTCAGTCAGACATCCCTCTGGCAGCCCAGGAGCCCTCAGGGGATGTCCACTTGCCAGCGGTAAGCAGGACTAAGCTGCAGTCAGATATCCTTAGAGCTACTGGAGAGGCAGGAGAGGCTCCCACCACCACCACAGAGAAGCTATCAGCCTGGCTTGTGGCTAAGCAGAGCTCCCCCTGTGGAAGTGCACTGACCACCAGGGGCAGCTTCTGCATTGAGCGTCTGCCCCCTGGTGGTCAGTGTGTGTCATAGCGACAAGTCATTCCTAGTGGTCTGCTGTTAGGGTCAATTTGTATATTACCCTTTTATTATATAGGATAGAGGCCTGGTGCACAGGAGGGGGCCGGCTGGTTTGCCCTGAAGGGTGTCCCAGGTCAGGGTGTGGGTCCTGCTGGGGTGCCTGGCCAGCCTAGATGAGGGGCTGAGGGCCATTTTCAGGCTAGCCACATTCCCTTCAAGGTGGGTGTCCCCCCCTGGGGTTCCTGGCCAGCCTGGGTGAAGGGCTGATGGCTGTTTGCAGGCTGGCCATAGCCCCCAGCAACCCAAGCTCCTAGTGAGGTTGGCTGGAAGCAGGTATCTGGGATTTATTTATCTTCTATAATTGAAACTTTGTTGCCTTGAGTGGAGACCATAACCGGCCTAGGCAGGTGGGAAGTTTAGCTTCCTCCATCTCTGGGGCAACTGAGCCTCCTGTTTGCTCTAGCTCTGTGGCTGCCATATTGGTTGGGTTAATTTGCATATAGTCACTCTGATTGGCTGGTGGGCATGGCTTGGGATGTAGTGGAGTGACACAATTAGCATATTACTCTTTTATTAGATTAGATTAGAGACCCTGTGCATGAAAATTCATACACTGGAGGTGGGTTCCTCAGCCTGGCCTGCCCCCTCTCACAGTACAGGAGCCCTCAGGACCAGGAGGCGACCTGGCCATCAGGGAAGGCAACACCCCCATCTCACTTCTACTGCTGCCACTGCCAGCAGAGCAAGTTTCAGCTGGCCTTGGTTACCTAGCCTTGGGGCCGGCCCTGGGAGGCTGGGGGGCTGAGGGAGGGTCTGGCTACACCATGTGTTTGAATTCCCCCCAGCAGGGCTGAAAGGACTGGGGGACTCCGGCAGGGCTGAGGGGACTGGGCGCTGTCATCTTGGGCTATTGGTGCCTCCATCTTTGTGACAGAGTGACAGTTAATTTGCATATTCCCTCTTTATTAGGTAGGATATATAAAAGCCAAGTGACGGGAATGACAAAATGACTGGAATGACTGGAACAACCAGAATGACCAGTGGCTATGATGTGAATTGCAGTGGCCAACTGGCCCAATCGGGGCCCCAATTGATCCCCCCAACCTTCTGCGGCCACTCTCCCTGGTTGGCCTGGCCCTTGATCAGCTCCTCCTACCCCAATCTGTGGCCGGGCCAGCCAGCCAACTGCTTGCAGCCCCTCCCCCCAGTGGCCACACCCTAGATTGGCTCCCCTAGAGAGCCCCCGCTGATTGGCCTCCATTGGGGCAGGCAGGCTGGACCCCACCCATGCATGAATTTGTGCACCAGGCCTCTAGTATATAGATAATATGGGGATAAAGTTGTTGTGATTGAATGAAATAATCCATTTGAATTGTAAAATATTATAGTAACATGAGGTGTAAATAGTTTTTTTCTGCAAAACCCCTAAGATATAAATAGGAAAGAAATTATTTCCTCATTTTAAAGGAGATAAAACTAAAAGAGTGGTGACTTGTTTGAGGTCACTCTGTGAATCAGTGACAGGGGTAGGACTGGAACTTTTGATTTCCTACCTCATACTCTTCGATGACATCATGTCAAGAGGAAGGGGTACAAAGCGGGGGAGGTTGTAGGCAAATGTACTTCTTATTTATCCTTTTTTACTTAATTTTTTTTTTTATTTTAAATATATTTGTATTGATTTCAGGGAGAGATAGAAACACCAGTGATGAGAAAGAATCATTGATTGGCTGCCTTCTGCATGCCCACTGGGGATCGAGCTCACAACTCAGGCATGTGCCCTTGATTGGAATTGAACCTGTGACCCTTCAGTCCGCAGGCTGATGCTCTGTCCACTGAGCCAAACCAGTTAGGGAGATATTTTTTATTTTAAAGTAATTACAGAATCAAAAGATGTGTGTGTGTGTGTGTGTGTGTGTGTGTGTGTCCTCACCCAAGGATATTTTTCCATTGATTTTAAAGAGAGTGGAAGAGAGAGGGAAATACAGAGAGAAACACATCAATTGGTTGCCTCCTCTATGTACCCTGACCAGGGCCAGGGAAGAGCCTGTTACCCAGATATGTGTCCTTGACCGGAATTGAACCCAGGACCCTTCAGTCGGCAGGCTTATGTTCTATCCATTGAACCAAAACAGCTGGGGTGGCAAATGTATTTCTTTAAACATGAGTGGATGGATGAAGGCAGTAATTTCATGGCTGTCCCTGTGGAGTTGAATCCAATGTATTTCTCTGCAGAAGCGGTATATTTGGTTGTCAGTACATTGAGAAGAAACACAGCTATACCTTACATGTTTTAGTTAAATTAAGAGGTTGATGCGTATTTGTTTTCAGGTGATTGTTGAAATATCTTCCTCGTGTGTAATGGAGTTTTCTCCCTTTGGCAATGCTGCAGACAGTTCATTTAGCTACATATGTTGTCAGGGAAATTTCCCACATGGTTACATGAAACATTTATCTTCTCCAGATGGCCTGTGCAAAGCCCAGTTGTTTTTCCAAATAAATTTATAGTTATAACAAATGTGTTATCTCTCTAGAGCAGATGAGAGTTCTTTCTTAAAAGAGGAATTGTCTTCTATTCAAAAGGGGAAATGGACATTAAACTGTTCTAAGACTGAAACTTGGTAGGATCTGAGTTTAAGGAAATTAGTAGGTTAGATATATTGCTTTTTCTCCTCTCCACCCCCCCCCCCCCACCAAATTTGTGTGGCTTTAAGTTCCCTCATGAAAGAACCCCAGAGCGGACCTGTGGGGCAATGGAGCATATTTAGGGAGGCTGAAGCAGGTCAAAGGAGAGGCTCAGGCTAAAACTGAACAGTACTGCCTGCAGAGGGAGAAGGAGTTCAAAGCCCAGGAAGTTGCGGCTCTGGGATCCCATGGCAGTTGCAGCACTGAAATGGGGAAGGAAACCCAGGAGAAGATGATCAACCTCCAGACCTACTTCCAGCAGAACAGGGATGAAGTCCTGGACAACTTCTTGGACTTTGTCTGTGACATTCGGCCAGAAATCCATGAAAACTACCACATAAATGGATAGGGGAAGAAGAAGTACCTGTTCTGTGGGTTGGCATTTTATATGCCTCCATGCAATATGAAGCTTTTGCAAAGCTTGTGTTATAATCTTGTGAAAAGACATTAAATTATTTCTGTATTCTATATTGGAGGTCCTTTTGCTTTTTGGTGAACAGCAAATCTAGTTTCTTTCTACAAACTTAGAGTAGAGTTTATCCAAAGATTTCATCTTTTTACCTCATATTTGTTAGAAAGCTAATGGGCATACATTGTCTGCTTTTCTATGCCTTTTAACTCAAGTAACATATAAATATATATCACACTAAAAAAATAATAAAAAAGAACCCCAAACACAAATATTCCCCAGAAAAGAATCTACATCTTTCTAACCTCTTGCTTTAAAGCTTTTTCCCCTCAGTAATCCCTTACTTTCTCTGTTAAAAATGCAGTTATTATTATTTTTTAAATATATTTTTACTAGGGGCCCAGTGCACAAAAATTTGTGTACTTGGGAGAGTCCCTCAGCCCGGCCTGTGCCCTCTCACAGTCTGGGACTCCTTGGGGGATGTCCACCTGCTGGTGTGCCTGGCCAGCTTGGGTGAGGGGCTGAGGGCCATTTTCAGGCTGCCCACAGCCCCTTTAGGGTTCGGGTCCCTACTGGGGTACCTGGCCAGCCTGAGTGAGGGGCTGTTTGCAGGCTGCCCACAGCTCCCATTGACCCAAGATCCCAGTGAGGCTGGCTGGAATCAGGTTCTGTGGTTTATTTATCTTCTATAATTGAAACTTTGTTACCTTGAGCGGAGGCCTAGGCAGGTAACGAAGCCTCCTGTTTGCTTCAGCTCCATGGCTTCTATAATTGAAACATTGTTGCCGTGAGTAGAGGCCCAACCAGCCTAGGCAGGCAGTTGCAATGGAAGCCTCCTGTTTGCTCTAGCTCCGTGGCTGCCAGCCTCCATCTTGGCTGGGTTAATTTGCATACAGCCACTCTGATCGACTGGGGGTGTGGTTTGGATGGTGTAGTTAGGTATCTCAGAGTCATGGTTAATTAGCATATTACTCTTTTATTGGAGTAGATTAGAGAGGAAGGGAGAGGGAGAGAGAGAGATGGAAACATCAATGATGACAGAGAATCATTGATCGGCTGCCTCCTGCATACTCCCTATTGGGGATGGAGCCTACAACCTGGGCATGTTCCTTGACTGGGAATTAAATCTGTGACTTCCTAGTTCATAGGTTGACGCTCAACCCTTGAGTCTCACTAACCAGGTCAAACAGTTACTTGTCAATATCCTATGTAATAAAAGGCTAATATGCTAAGTGTCCAGTCATCCGGTTGGCTGGTCAACCAATCAAAGCATAGCATGCTAATAATATGCTAAGGCCACTCTGCCACTTACTATGACATGCACTGACCACCGGGGTAGATGCTTCGACTGGTAGGTTAGCTTGCTGCAGGGTCTGGCCAATCAGGTATGAGTAAGATGGCTGGACACACACTGGTGCCCTCCTGTGGTCCCTCCTTGACTGACCAACCTCCCATGTCTCTACCTGGCCTTGATCATGCACCAGTGGGGTCCCTCAGCCTGGCCTGCACTCTCTCACATTCCAGGACTGCTCAGAAGATGTTGGAGAGCTGGTTTTGGCCCGATCCCACAGGCCAGGCTAAGGAACCCCACTGGTGCACAAATTCATGCACTGGGCCTCTAGTTTAACACATAAAAGAGAATGCCCACATTTATAAGTTAAAAAGCATACTAATAAACTGAGGACCCATAGTACCACTGTTCAACTTAAGAATCAGGATATGACCAGTGCTATTTTATTTATCTATGGTTCCTTGCTTTTCCCATCCTTCTCATCCCATTAGGAACCACTATTGTGTCTTACTTTCTTAAATTTTCATGAACTGATTATAACAATGTCTACAAAGGTTTAAAAACCTTTGTGGGCGAATACTCAATGTGACTTCAGATGGGTATTCACAATAATTCTCGACCTTTTGCTGAGGGCTTTCAAGTGTATAATTTTCTAAATTCCCAATAGTCTTTTGAGCTAATCAGGGTGGGCATTTTTTTCTTTTGTGTGTGGGGAACAGAGGCCAACTCAGGACTCCTAATTGACAAGTACTAGTAGATAGCAGAGTTAAAACCAGAATCTTCAGACCCTAAATCCCATAATCTTTGCACTAAGCTAATTGCCTAATAGTGAGTTGCTGCTATTGAGTAGATTTCAAAGGAGAAATCCTTGTTCCTAACCTGACAGAAACATCATTGTAGACCACAGCAGTAACTCACAGTATCAGATCCAGCAACTCAAGACCGGGTATTGCATCTTGTTTGTCATGTATTCTAAACTCTCAGCATGGTGTCTGACATACAGTAGCTCCTGGTGAACAGTCTGGCATCAAATATTGTGGGATTGAAAACTGGCCCTCCATTTACTAGCTCTTTGACAGTGGGCAAGTAAATTCCCCTCTGTAAGCCCGAATTACTCCTTTGTAAAATTAGCCTAGTTATAGTCGTTCTCAGAGGCGTTGGAGGAGTAAATGAGACAATAAATATGTCTCATTGTAGAAATGGCAGAGTGCTTAGCATAGAGCAAGTATTAAGTAGATGAGTTAAAAGTAAAAAGAGAGTGTCAGGCCTGGCTGGTGTTGCTCAGTGGTTGAGTGTTGGCCTATGAACCAAGAGGTCATGTGGCCAGATTATGGTCTTGACCCCCAATAGGGTGTGTGCAGGAGGCAACCAATCAGTAATTCTCTCATCATTGATGCTTCTGTCTCTCCCTCTCCCTTCTTCTCTCTAAAAAAAATAAAAATCTATTAAAAAAAAAGAGAGATTGTCAGCTTCTGTGTTTTTAGGTGAGCCATTTAATCCCACTATTTCTCCTTCCCAAAGCTTCAGTGCTTCATCTTTATAGTGAGGGAATTAGACAAAGATGTGTTCTTTAGGTCTTTCTGGCACTGACCTTCAGTGCTGCTAGATTTAGTTTCCAAGACTTCTGCTAGCCCAGTTTAACTCATTATTTGACTTTAGAAAACCAAGTACAAATGCATTTATTGTCTACTAGAGGCCTGGTGCACGAAATTCGTGCACTGGGGGAGGGGTGTCCCTCAGCCCAGCCTGCACCCGCTCCAATCTGGGATACCTCTCACAACCCAGGACTGCTGGTTCCTAACCACTTGCCTGCCTGGCTGCCTGATTGCCCCTAGCCACTCTGCCTGCCTGCCTGCCTGATAGCCCCCTAACCGCTCCCCTGCTGTCCTGATTGACACCTAACTGCTCCCCTGCCAACCTGATCACCTCCAACTGCCCTCTCCTACAGGGCTGGTTGCCCCCAACTGCCCTTTCCTGCAGGGCTAGTTGCTCCCAACTGCCTTCCCCTGCCGACCATCTTGTGACAACGTAGGGGCACACATCTTGTGATGACATGGAGGTGGCCATCTTGTGACGCAAGGGCATGAGGGACAATTTGCATATCACCTCTTTATTATATAGGATTCCTAAGTCTTCACATAACTTGCCTGCAGGGGGGGCAGATGAGGGGACCAGGCCTGTAGGGGAGGGCAGTTTGGGGTTAACAGGCTGGCAGGGGAGCAGTTAGGTGTCAATCATGCTGGCAGGGGAGCCATTAGATGTCAATAACACACAGACTAGTTTCTAGTTTGTGGACTGCCTACACCTGGCCTCCTGCTTGCACCTAGTCTGACTTGTTACTCTGACCTGCACAGGAGATATAAATATCCCACTCTCCCTACTCTTGCTCCCTGACACCTATATACTAGTCTCAGCCTCTGCGAGAGAATGTAATGAAATTTCTTAAACTCTCACAATGTCTTTTAGCCTGGCTCCTGTCGGTGCAGACCTAACAGGTACATGGCACATTTTAGTACCCAACAAAATCTAAATTAGATTGAGAAGCTTTAATGGACATCTGGACATAATCTATTTCATTTTCTTCCTCCTCAGCTTGCCAGTATCTGAAGCATCCCTCATGGATGGGTTCTTGGTGGGCCTGTCAACCAAGGTGCACATCTCTGGACAAGGGTTAGCCACACGATCCCCTCTAGGCCAATCAGATATTCTCTTTGGAATTGGAATCTGGAGTGAAGTGTTCACAAAGACTGAACATGGACTGGACTGGTTCACTTTGAGGCATTTTGAAAACAATCTTCTATTTCCTGCTACCCAGCTCTTCGAAGCTGCTCTGTTTCCTCCTTGAGTACTAATTCTACACTTTTTCTTTTGATTCTACAATTTATAGAGCTCTTCTAATACATTGCTTTCTAGTGTAAGTCAGCAGATTTAATTTTTGTTGCCTAAAACTAAATATCTCAGACAGAAAAAAAATAAAAATAAATGTCTCTAATAGTACTTGGCCTCTTAGTGTTCCCTTTGTTGTGGGCAGTCTTCATATTCTATGTAAATACTTCTGTTCCTATGTGAATTTGTAAAGAAAAAGTCCTTGTAGCCAGGAGACAAACTGTAGCCAGGTTAAACAGTTAATAAAAGTGTGGGAAATCTTACTGATATCACCTGAAAACAGTGAATATAAGGAGAGAAAAGGCAGGAAAGAAAGGTTTATTTGATAGATGTTAATTGGTCGAGTCCTATGTAAGCTTGGGGACCAGGTTAAGTGTGTTCCATCTGTGGCTAAGGGAGTTTAAGGAGCACTCTAGCTGGAATAGGAATAGATCCTGAAACCTCTTAGCCTCTTCTATAGATAGAAGAGAGTGAATGCTGGAAATGGGTTGGATACCAGTAATTAGTACAGATCCCAAGTTCTCTGAGAAAGGCTTTTCTCCCTACTTGGATTGGATTGGACTCTGGGTACCTGCCATTGTTTACCAGGACATAAATCATATTCTGATAAACAACTGCACCTGTTTTATAGCAACTCTCTGTATTCAGGAAATTGACTTAGAATTGTGACACTCATTTTTTTATTCATTTAATTTAATAGGTATTTATTGAGTGTTAGTCAATCTTATAGGTACTAAGTACATAGTGTTTGAAAGATATGGTTTCTCCCTCATGAAGATAATAACTATAGCTAAAGGGAGGAAAACATTAAGCAAATAGCTAAATAGAAATGTATAATTACAAATTGTTCCAAGTGTTAAAAAGGAAAAGTACAAGCTGTGATCATGGTGTTGTTTTACTATCAAAGGAGGGTCAATGAGGAAGGACTTTTCCCCATAAAGAGGGCTTATGAAGTTTTAGTCTGGTTACAGAATTGTATTTTATTCAAGAGACTTTGTCCTTCTATTTTCATAAACTCATATTAAAACATAATTCAAATATAAAATCTGTAAGATGCAGTATATCTTTGTGTTGACCTATATGTTGTAGGTTGTAACTGAAAACCAAAGGTGAGCCTTGAAAAGGCTTCTTGGGCCAATTGCTAGACACTAAATCTGGTTTAACGACAGGGATATAAACTTGTGACTCTAAGTGGAAAACAAAGAAAACAATTAAAAAAAATATAAAGTTGTGTTTGGCCATGAAAAAAGGGCCAATAATCATGCTAACATCATGATTGTATAATAAGGTTTGGTCTCAGCAGTCATACAGCCTGTTGATAAGACTAAGCACTTTGAACACTTTGCAGATAGAGCTGTTATCCTGAAATAATCAAACCTCACCTTTTAACATTTGTCCAACGTTTTAGTGACTTGATTTCCCTGAGACCATCTACACTAATAAAAGAGAAACATGCAAATTGGTGTCACTCTGCTATGTCCAGCAGCCAATCAGATGATTATGCAAATTAACCCAACAAAAATAGCAGTTAATTTGCATATGTAGGTGCCCAGTGGCCTGGGTCCCAGGAACATCATCAGCACCCAGGTCACTCTAAGGTAGGCCCTGTGTGGGCCCTGAGCAGCCTAGGAAATGCCTGAGCCAGAGGGTTCCCTGGGAAGGGGCAGAGCTGGCCATTGGAGCTGAGGGGGCCACTGCCCAGGCCTAAAGCCTGGGCCAGAGGCTTTAGGCCTGGGCAGGGGCAGAGATGGCGATCAGAGGGAGCTGGGGGGCTCCTGTTCAGGCCTAAAGCTTTGGTCAAAGGCGATCTGTATGAACTACAGAGGAGACACCTTTTCTGACTGCTCATTAGCTAAGCTTCCTGTATGCCACTGGTAATATTCTTAGTAACTTGGGTAATAAGAATCCAAAAAGGTGATCTAGGGTTTTTCCACCACACTCCTGGAGAAAAAAACGAAAGTCTGCTGCTGGAGGGCTAAGAAATGTCATATCCTGCCCTAACTGGTTTGGCTCAGTAGATAATGCCTGGGTCTGCAGACCGCAGGGTCCAGGTTTGATTCTGATCAAGAGCATGTACCTAGGTTGCAGGCTCCTCCCTGGCCAAGCACAGGCCAGGGCTCATGCAGGAGGTAACCAATGAAAGTGTTCCTCTCATTCTGATGTTTCTCTCTGTCTTTCCCTTTCTCTTCCACATTCTCTAAAAATCAATGGAAACATATCCTCAGGTGAGGATAAAAAAATAAAGAAATAAATGTTATATCCTATGAAAGATACATCTTGAAAATGCTTAAAGAAAGTTGTCATTTTTTCATGGTGAAGGGACTGGAGTCCGTGTTGATGAAAACACTTTGGTGGCTGCGGTGACTGGCAGTGACTGCAGCAGCGAGGTGATGGGGCTGGTGGCTTCCCCTGATCAGCCTGGTTGCCTCCCACAAAGGGAGGCCAGACTGCAGCTTAGGCCCACTTCCCAAGGGGAGCAGGGAGTGGGCCTAAGCCGTCAGTAGGACATCCCCTGAGGGCTCCCAGTATGTGAGAGGGGGCAGGCTGGGTTGAGGGACCCCCCCCCACCAGTGCACGAATTTCGTGCACTGGGCCCCTAGTTAACTATAAGATGCTCTTCGAGGCATATCAGAATGCAACTATCAGAATGCTAACAGAGTCATCAGAATGGAATGATTTTGCAACCTAGTAGGATCTATATGAGGCATGAATAAGACATTAGAAATTGGTAATCATCCTGAGTGTCTGGTTAAGTCTTTGAAAGAATGCTTTAGGTGCCATCTTGTGGCCAGCATTATGAATGTATTGAATTCAACTCCTCAACTTGCCTAAACGATTGTGTTTAAAAACTTGATGAGGGCTTTTGGGCTGTTTGGGTTTGAAAATGTTTCCCAGTAGAATCAATGTCATAAAGGGAGGTTACATTATCTGTCTAGGATAAAGCCTTGGCATGCTCATCAGGTCTCTTTCAGCCTCAGGGGATAGAAACCTATTTCACAGAACTGAAGGCCACGGAAGCTAGATCCAGACTCAGTGTCACCAAGACCTGCTTCCTCTCTTTCTCAGTTCTGTTTGGTTTTATTCCCTCTTGTTTCAAGGATGATTGTTGCCAGAAGTCCTAATTTCTGCATTCTGATTCAGGTATAATAGAGGGGTCTCCAGGAAGGACTGGCCTGATTTAGGTGACATGCCAAGCCGTGCACCAACCAGGTGATAAGGGGAATGAGGCACCATGAACAGCCAGCTTGAGTCTGGTGATCACCCACTGTGTTTGGGGGGCAGAAGAGATGGGACCTTAGTAACATGAGTATGTTTCCTTAGTGACAGGATATGTAGGACTGCTTGCTGGGCAAATAAGCAAACTAGAAGAGCAACCACAACCCACAATATTCCACTACTTGGACACCAGCACACATCCATACCTTTTCCCCATGTATGCAGTTCTGAAAGTTCCAAAATATTTTGTTTCTGAGTACAGCAGCTCAGACTCAACACCACCTCAAGAGGAGACAACTCAAAGATACACGAAGCTTAGGATTTCTGGATAATGTGCATTCCTCCTAGGTCCAGATATTGTGGCTACTCTTGGTCCAACAGTCTATTTCCATTAGGAAAAAAGCTTGACAACTCAGTCATTTCACTTGTGTTGATCAACTATGGGCTCCCTTTACACACCTTTGAAATTTCCCGAAAGAGAAAACTTCGGTGAGAAACTTGTTCTAGTGAGTCATACACTTCAGAGACAGTCATTCATTTATTCAAATAAACACTTATTAGGGCCCCTAGTATTTTTCAGGTATCAGTTGCTAGGAATATGTCACTGTCTTTTGTGAATTTAAAGACATAAAAAATTAATTACAGCACTAAGTACTAAGGACCTATAATTGCAGTATGAATTACGTATATGTTTCATTTGTAGCATTTTCCACAATTGCATATATTTCAAAAGTGGTGCCAAAATAAGGGAACTTCATTGATATAGAGAATAAGGATAAATAGAACCTCAAAAAAAATCAGAGATATTACTGACTTTTGATTAATTTCAGATTGGAAGATAGTTGGCAATGGTTTGTCTAAAAAGATGGAAGCAGAATCAATTTGCATCATTCAGTTGGCATTTCTAATCTAAAGCAAATTGAATGACTTATTTTTTCTTCCTCTCTTTTTTGTTTTATTAAATTTATTGGGGCGACGTTGGTTAACAAGATTATATAAATTTCAGGTGCACAATTCTATAATACATCATCTGTATAATGTATTGTGTGCTCACCACCCAAGGTCAAGTCTTTTTCTGCCACCATATATTTAATCCTCTACCCTCTACGACCTCCTTCTACTTCCCTTTCCCTCTGGAAACCAACACACTGCTGTCTGTGTCTGTGAGTTTGTTTGATTGTTTGTCGCTTTCTCTTTAATATTCCACATATGAGTGAAATCATATGGTTCTTGTCCTTTTCCGTGACTTACTTATTTTAAGACATAGTTAGCTTAATGATTACAGGGGGAAAATAGGATAGTGCTTAACACTAGCTCCACTCTTACTAGCTGTGTGCCCTTCAGCAACTTTCTAACTCTCAATTTTCTGATCTGAGCAGTGGGGATAATATCAGTATACACCTCACTAAAATTCATTTATTTTATTTTATTTATTTTTATTGGTTTCAAAGAGTAAGAGAGAGGGATAGAGAGATAGAAACATCAATGATGAGAGAGAAATTGATTGGCTGCCTCTTGCATGTCCCCTACTGGGGATTGAGCCCAAAACCTGGGCATGTGTCCTTGATCAGACGCAAACCTGGGACCCTTCAGTGTCCAGGCTGATGCTCTATCCACTGAGCCAAACTGGCTAGGGCTAAAACCCATTTATTAATTCTTGGAAATCATCGATTCACTGATCATTGCCTGTTCATATAATTGACCATTGTGGCCTTAATTGGGAGCCAATATTACTTGGAAAGAGTACTGAGAGTTTGAAAATGAAAAGATTTTGTTTTTACTTGTTATATTGAATGGGTTGGTGGAGGAATCACTGAACTAGCTAGACTGTGTTAAAGTGTTGTTGATAGGTGATGGAGCATTGGAAGTGGTGTTGGGACACTCCTTCCCTTTGTTGATGTTTTCTTCTTGTGAAGGGAGCTCTGCTAGCGTAACACTTTCAGCCATTTTTGTTCCTTTCTGAAGGAAGAGTCACTTATTTGCCTGGTGAATGTGGGAGGAGGAACTGGTACTGTATGGCTCAGCCTCTTCCTTTTTTTCTTGGGAATGAGGTTGTCTGCTAGAAGCTTGCATTCTATTCAGCTCCTTACCATAAATATGCCTCAAACAGGCCCTGTCTCTCAGAGGCTTGCCCCCTACAATGGTGCTTGTGACTCAGAAGATAAGTATATTAGTTCTCCCTTATAAATAGGGGATATGTTCCAAGACCCCCTGTGAATGCCCAAAGCCACAGACAGTACCAAACCCTATGTATACTATGTTTATTCCTATACACCATACCTATGATAAAGTTTAATTTATACATTATAATAATAAATTAACAATAATAACTAAATTATAAAATAAAAGTTACAGTAATGTATAGTGTAAACACAGTTATGTGAATATGGTCTCTCTTTAATAACCGACCTGATAGCTAAGGCCACAATGATCAGGTGACTCATGGGAGGGTATGCAGTGTGGATACACTAGACAAAGGGGTAACTCATATTTCAGATGGGAAGGATCAGGCCTGTGAGATTTCATCACACTACTCAAGGGTGTGCAATTTAAAAGTTAAGAATTGTTTATTTATGAAAATGTCCACTTAATATTTTCAAAGTGAAGTTGACCCTGGTTACTGAAACCACAGAAAGCAAAACTGGATAGGGGCAGGAGAGGACAACTGTATTTTAATTCTTAGATTGAGTATAAGGGGATCCACTTACCTGAAGATATGAGCCACATGCTTCAATGTTAACAATGTGACATTCAGTTTTATTCTTTGGTCTTATTCCTTAATCATCTCACAACATTTGTGGGAGAGATGGATTTATTTATTGAAGCTATTGAAATCCCAACAGTACTAGCAACATAATAATTACATATGTTCCACTGGGTACCTCTTAAGAGCCTGAGTAGAATACACTTCAGAATTATCTATTGAGGGGCAAGGAAGCTGGGGTATTTATCCACCAACTCCCACCCTTCACTGGTTGAGGGTTGTTTTGGGGAGTTAATTCCATGGCACTTTTAGCTGGTTCTATTTTGTGGAGACACAGATGCTTGAGGTAGAAAACCAACAGTGTGACTAAAACTATTGAAGATACAAATGACTTTCAGTGTGAGTTGAAGGGATATGGGTGGTACAACAACAGTTCCTGCTACAAGATTTTTCTTGAATCCTCCTTGACTATGTCAGGTGCCCTTGCTCTGTGGTCCTATAATTGCCTCCATTATAAAACTTAGGACACAGTGTGGGTTGTGTACTCTTTCCCCTAGGTTATCATCTTTATGTGCACAGGGGCAAGACCCATGTTGTTCACTGCGATATCCCAAGCCGAGGTGATCAGTAAATATTTTTAAAAATATATTTTATTGATTCTTTATAGAGAGGAAGGAAGAGGGATAGAGAGTCAGAAACATCAATGGGAGAGAAACATCCATCAGCTGCCTTCTGCATGCCCCCTACTGGGGATGTGTTGGAAACCAAGATACATGCCCTTGACCGGAATTGAACCTGGAACCCTTCAGTCTGCAGGCTGAGGCTCTATCCACTGAGCCAAACCGGTCAGGACTGATCAGTAAATATTTGTTGAATGAATGTTATGATCAGAAATCCTATATAATAAAAGGCTAATATACAAATTGTCCCCTTGGGAGTTTGACTGACCGGGAGTTCCACCACTTGCTATGATGTGTGGTGACCAACAGGGGGTGGTAGGGAATGAAGGATGGTCCCAGTTGGCAGCAGGCAGCCGGGGGGAAGAAAGGCCCTGATCAACCCTGATTGCTGGCCAGGCCTAGGGACACTACCCGTGCATGGATTTTGTGCATCAGGCCTCTAGTAAGTAAATGTTTACAGTGAAAAAAGCAACTACATGATTAGCATTAAAGCTAGTTTTGGTTTTTGTAAGAAATAAATGTACTACATATGAAATAGTACTGGTGAACTCTTTTAATACAAACACATGAGATACTTGCTTTGAATTCATCTGATATTAGTGAAACACTTGAAGGAAACATCTGTCTTTTACAATTTTATGGTCCAAGAAAAAGGTAGAGATCAGATATTTTCCCTTTTAAAAAACAAACAAAACTGTGAGCAGGGAGTAGTTTCCTTGAGTATAGGATAGAGTAAGAAATTTATTGTTTGAAGTCTTTCTAAACAGTTCTGTTATGAGGTTACTTGTCAAAGTTTTCCAAAGGGGGATAGATAGGTCAGAGATTTTAAATGGATTCCAGGGCTGAGAATATGAGGGTGTAATGTGGGGATTGTGCCAGTAGGTGGTGCTGTTTCATGTAGCAATTGAGGCTTGTTGGGTTTGGGCTGTGTAAATAAGAGTTCACAACATCAATCTCAAAATGAATTAGATTAGTTTCTGAAGGATTGATAGGCTTTTTTTGTATCAGAGAAACAATAGGGGAAAAATAAACCGCATCCACCCTGTCCATAAGCAAAAAAGTCAGAGGGAGATAACAGTCTTTGCAATTCAGACAACTGCGGGTAATAGTGTGGGGAAGAGGAAATACACAAAAAACGATGGCTGATTGGTTTTGATTCTATGCCCTGGTGTGGCCTAGAAAATTCCAGTTTTGGAAGGCTATTCTGGATGGGCACATATATGAGGGGGAAAAAAGGATATAATGGACAGTTTTCTCTACAGGATCAAGTCGCTTAAAACCTTAACCTGTTTGGCTCAGTGGATAGAGTGTTGACCTGCAGACTGAAAGGTCCCAAGTTCGATTCTGGTTAAGGGCATGTACCTTAGTTGTGGGCACATTCCCAGTAGAAGGTATGCAGGAAGCAGCTAATCGATGTTTCTCTCTATAGATGTTTCTAGCTCTCTATCCCTCTCCCTTCCTCTCTCTCTATTAAAAAAAAATCAATAAAATATAAAAAGAAAAGAAAAAAAAAAGAGTTGCTTGAATATACTAGTAAAGCTTTAAAATGAACTGGGAAGTGCTGAAGGTAGCTTTGTGAATTACCACATATGAAATACAATTATGCTTGCAAATTACTACATTTAAGAACAACTCATAAAGTAACTCTTAATACTCTGAATTCATACAGCTTGACAAACTGCTGAGCTGTCTTAATATTTCATTTGAGTTTAATAAACATTTATTGGGGCGTCTACAGTGTACCAGGCAGCCTGCCAAGCACTGGGAATCCACAAATGAATAAAACGGAGCCCTTCCTTTTTAGTCCCGCTGTTTTCAGGCCTTATGAAGACCTTGCTATTTCTCCATCACAACTAAGGGTATTGGTTCAAGGGCTGTGGTGAGAGGAAAAGAGTCATACTCCCTAAATCTGTGGTTCTCTCTGCAACATGGTCCCTGCTTCCCTCATACATAGACCTTGTCTAGTCTGGAGGCTACAGGGGAGTAAAAATTGCTGACCCTCTGATTATGCCTCTTGTACTATGACCCATTAACACAGAGGGAAGAGCAATGGTTATTTTAGATGTTTATTAAAATTAAGTGATATGTCGGAGCCCCTTACACATCCAGCGTGGTTCAGGGTTCCTGTTGAGGGTTCGAGTTCTGGAGGAGGCCGCACACAAAATGAAGAGAGAGAGAGACTAGAAGAGAATCAATTTGGAAACTGGGGGGCCAGGCGGGAGCCTACCTCAAGGGGGAAAGACTGTCACTGGTGCCTGGGTCTCACCAGCCTTTTATTGAGGCTTCTGGGGAAAACACCCATATCCTTAGGCAGGAAATTCCAAGCAAGAATTTACATGTAATTAACAGGTGGGGGATTTGCTGTAATTAACAATGTTTCAACTTAAACAATGGGTGCATAGCTCTGACCTTTCAGAGCAACCAAGGTTGGTTGAAAACAATCAGTTTCCAGCATCAAAATAATCAGTTTCCAGCAGTGATAGATTTAAAAAATATTATCACTCATTGAATTTTCTGGGAAAGTCAATCTCAAGGGCTAATTCTGGAAGCATTCATAAGCAAATCCAGAGTAGAAAGAGGCATATATATATATATATATATATATATATATATATATATATATGTATTTTAAATTGATTTTTCACAGAGAGGAAGAGATAGGGATAGAGAGTTAGAAATATAGATGAGAAACATCTATCAGCTGCCTCCTGTACACTCCCCACTGGGGATATGCCTGCAACCAAGGCACATGCCCTTGACCGGAATCGAACCTGGGACCCTTGAGTCCGCAGGCCGACGCTTTATCCACTGAGCCAAACCAGTTAGGGCAAAAGAGGCCATTTTTATTTCTCACATGTTTCCTTATAGCTGGTGCATTGGAAAACTGGCATTCTAAAAGAAACTGATTAAATGATGGATTATGTTAGCGCATCTCAGAGCTTTCTCCTCTTTTGCTGTGTGATTCTCAGCCTGCTGGTTTAAGTGAAGTGAGGAACAGTTTCTCTTCACATGCCATAGACAATATGGGAGCATGACGGCTTTTGTTGCTGATGAAAATATTATGGTCTCAGTTCCCTGTAATCAATTTACTGCTTTATGGACCCAAAGTCCTCCAGAGAATTTAATAAATTCACATAATGTTTCTAAGTGCTGCATTGTGCATTTGGAGCGCTGATTTAGCTGACAAATGTGAAAAATTCGTGTAGCTAGACGACTCCCTAGTGATTAGACATGTGTAGGAGCTACAGAGAGCATGCTGCTCCAAGAAGGTCAGCATTAGCATACAGCAGAGACCCTTCCCGCCTGACAGGCTTTGTGTCCCTCTGGCTCTGAGAGATGATACTACCTGTCCAGACATTTGGGGTTTTTACCCATTTCCAGTGGGGTTGCACTTTTGCTTCTTCAACAAACTGCAGCTTTTGATCTGGACAGAGTGAGGAATAACAGAAATGAGGGTGATGGTGGAGCATGAGGCTAGGATGGCACCCACTGGATTTAGATAATGAAATGGCCACTGAACTATGAACCTTTGACCCCAAGGATGCCAGAGGTTTCTAAGGGAGCTTTTTTACGGGCTAGTGTCCCAGGTCACTTGTTTAAAACCGGTTCCATTTAAGTTGCATTGAATCTTTCTGAGACTCTTTTTCTTCCATTCTAATGTCCTTCCAAATTTAAACATACTTAATGAAATAATAAGTATTAAACCACTTTTATTATTCAAAATAATCAATCTTTACTAATGTACATATAAGCATTCTACATAGTTATAATCAATCACTTTGTCTTAAAAATATCATTTTATATTCCATTTTTCCTCTTTAATGTTATTTCATATGAACAATAATGTTATTTTCTATCCATCAAGATGGGCCACAGAGCTGTGGTTTTTAGTATTGAATTTCTGAAGCGCATCTCTAAATTAAAGTGGACAGGTGCTATGTTGCCTCACAGACGGCTATTGTTCAGAATTACTGCAGGTTTTACTGTTGCTCTCAGCTGGAATTTTGATGTTCAGCTCAAGCTAAGACTTAGGATTTAGTGTGACTTCTAAAAATCAGGGAAATCAGCAATGAGTATATGAGCTTGGGTATTTTGTAGTGGCTGGCATGGAAAAGAAGCCAACACTTCTCTCACGGCCCCACCCCAGCGACACATGGCCCAGCTTTTACCTCTACTGCGGCAGACGCTCCCTGATGGACCCAGGAGGTTGGGGACTGCCTCCATGGCTCTGGACCTGGTTAGTACAGACACCCAGATGGTTTGAGGATTAGAAGAGGTACTGCTTCATGTATTTGCAATGCCATTTGACAGATAAGCTTTCTTCCACTCACAAAGCAGAAGAGTTATATAACCACAATGTGGTCAAGTAGTGACAACCAGGGATAGGATTAAAATAAATAACCCTAATTAATAAATCTGGGATTCATAATTATGGTTTCAGGTGGATTTGGTATTTACTGAGTATTGTTAATTGGATACTTTCAGTCATGGTTAGTAGCAATGGGGCAGGAAATTGGATAAGTCATAACTATATCCTTTGAAAGCTATTTTTAAGCTTCTCCATGAGCTTCCCTTCACCTGTTCTCATTTATTTACTGTAGAGACTGAGGCACAGAGAAAACAAATGATTCACTTAAGCTTCAAAAGGTAGTGTCTGAGATAGGATACAAACCAAAGTTCTATGTTTCCCACCCATACTTTCCTCACTACACTGGAGGTTCCTAAACTTTTGAGTATGAGGACTCTGTTTTTGTGTTAAAAAGTTTAAGAACTCTTATATGATAGTAGCTATATATATATTTTTTGAATTTTTAAATTGGTATGGTAAAATACACATAACATAAAACATATAATCTTAACCATTTTAAGTGTTCAGTCCCATGGTATTAAATACAGTCATCATAAATGCAAACATTACTATCACCCATTTCCATAACTCTTTTCATCTTGTAAAACTGAAATTCCATACCCATTAAGCTCCTTATTACCCCTCCTCCTAGCCTTGACAACCACCACTCTAGTTTTTTTCTCTATGAAGTTGACTACTGTACTCTAATTACCTCCAATAAGTGGAATCTAATATTTATATTTTGTGATTGGTTTATTTTACTTTCACTTAGCAAAATATTTTCAGTGTTTATCCATGTAGTAGCATGTATTAGAATTTCCTTCCTTTTTAAGATAGAATAATATTCCATTGTATGTATACACCACACTCTGCTTATCTAGTCATCTGCTGATAGATACTTGGGTTGCTTTCAGATTTTTTGTATCTATTAATTAGGAAAATCCAAAATAGAGCCACAGACTCTTTATAGTGACTCTGTAGCCACTTGGAAAAATCATTGCATAAGAGATTTTAATTTTTAAAGATTTTTTAATGAACTCTAACCTGGCAGCACAGTGCAATGACATTATAAAGATGTTTAATTGTGAAGCTCCCCACACACCAGAACTTAACAGTGAATGATGGGAAATGGAAAGGTTGGGAGTTTAGTGAAGTCCCTGTTAAGATGAGGGGATTTGCTAATGAACACACTTTCTAAAGGTTCAACTTTCCACATCAGAAATGGCATCTGTTAAATCTAACTCTATCATGTTCCCACCACCATCCTGAAATGACAGAACTGAAATGCCTGGACCAGACAGACAAGATTCTATATTATCACCCAAATGATAAACCAGTGAGACCAACCTGCTGTGAGGTTGTGATTTTATTTTTTATTTTGTGGCTGTCATTCCTGGTAGGTATGTCTCCAACTTGTCAGGTTGAATTTGCTGTCAATTGGAACACATAACATGTATAACTCCATATGTACAAATTTTTTTCATTTTCTAAAATGAACATCATAAAAAAGACAGAAACGTGACCTCAAAAGCCAGGATACAGACTCAAAATATTGTAGAGCAGCTTCATCTTTTTATTAGATTCTCTGTGTTTTTTTCCTCCCTACTTGCTGGATAAAATCCATACAAATGAAATACTGGCTCACTCAGTAAATAATAATGAAAAGGTAAATTCATTTTACAGAGAAGCTAGTACATGTAAGACATCATCTTGAATGACTGTGATTTTCTTGAACTGATCACCAGGCTATTATAGTCTCTCAAAAATAATATCTGGCTTTTAGGCTCTCCAATTGTGCCTGCGACCTCTCCTTAACCCTTTGGCTCTTAAGAAAAATTGATTTTTTAAAAAACATGTGCACAGTATGCTGCTAAAATTACACAGGTGCAGCTGAGTTCACATTACACTGGTGTTCTAAGAGATGACAGTACACGTCGAGGGTCTCGCTTCTTTCTACCATCATTTCACCTCCTTACCCCCATTGTATGATGTAACTGTTAGGTTCTTTAAAAAAGAAAGTAGAAGAGAAATATCTTTAGGGCTAAAAATCTTTTCTTTTTACGTTTATCTTGAAGGTAATTATGTGTCTACAACTGTCATGTTAGATTCCATTTCATGTTTTGGAATAGTTCAAATGTGTGTGTATGATAATCTTGTTTTTTCCTTGGAGTAATCCCTGACATGGGCAGGGAGTATTGCTCTTTAAGTGCATGTACATATGCCAGAGAGGACAATAAGGTGACCCCAAGTTGAGGAAATTCCCAGGACATGTGGCTTCCATTGCCCAAACCAGAGAAGTCTCTGGTAAACCAGGATGATGTGGTTACTCTAGAGGACAAGTTTTCTCTGGACTTTGTTTCTATAAGAGAGAAAGGTAAAATTCAACTTTTTTTTTTTTGAACTTCCTATGTAAAAAGGGCCTCTCAGGACAGAAGATGAGCAAAGCGAATATGTTCTCAATGGGCTCTCTGCCTGGGGAGGCTCCACAATGCTGCAGGCCGAGGGGCCCTGAGGCACGAGGAAGTAAAGGTCCCTTCTGAGCAGAGATGATCTGTGCTTAGGTAGTTCTTTTCCAATGAAAAGCAAAATACCTGTAGTTGTTCAGAAATGCCATGCAAATAACTCAGTGTTTACTGTGTATCTAGAGTAAGCCCTTTAGAGTTTGTCTTCAATTTCAGATAAGTCTCTGCTCTATTGAAAGCTGCATTGGGCTTTACTGAAAATGATTGTGACATCTGAGAAGTGCGTCCAGGTTGAAGGGACCTTGCATGCATGGAAAAGGAACTGTGCACTTGGCCAGATAGGTGTCCTCTCTGTGGAGCAACCAGGCTGGTCAGGGGAGGGACTTCAGGAGGCCTCAGGAACTGAGCCATGTAGTGCACTAGTGGAATCTCAGGCCGGGCAGGCCTGGCACAGATTATACAGAAGAAGGAGAAAGCAGGGCTGAGTGCAGGATTCCTAGCTTAGTTTCTGCCCCAAAGTGACCAATGGTCAATGAATAAGGTTAAGGGCAGAGTCAGACAGTCCTTTGCTGGAATCCTTTTGCTTACTATTTTCTAGCTGTGTAACCTGGGTCAATCCACTTAATCCCTGCAACCTCCATTTCCTTATCTGTAAATTGGACACAACACCTTCACTATAGTTATTAGAATAAAATGAGATAATGTAGCCTCATTTAACATGATTCCTGGTATATAGTTAGTATTCAACAAACAGTAGGTATGACTGTTATCATCTTATATACTAGAGGCCTGATGCATGAAATTCATGCAAGGGTCTCGGCTCTTATAGCCCCAGCTGCCTTGGCCAGCCCTTGTAGCCCTGGCAGACCCTCGCAGCTCCAGCTTCGTCCAGAAGGTCATTCTGCTGTTTGGTCTAATTAGCATATTAGCTCTTTATTATCTAATCTAATAAAAGAGTAATATGCAAATTGGTGTCACTCTGTTACACCTAAGCCATGCCCACCAGCCAATCAGAGTTACTATATGCAAATTAACCCAGCCAAGATGGTAGATGGCAGCCAGGGAGCTGGAACAAGCAGGAGGCTTACCCTGGCAATGGAGGGAGCTAAGGTTCCCATCTGCCTTGGCCAGCTGTGGCCTCCGCTCAAGGCAACAAAGTTTCAATTATAGAAGATAAATAAATCCCAGATACCTTCTTTCAGTCAGCCTCGCTGGGAGCTTGGGTTGCTGGGGGCCGTGGCCAGCCTGCAAACAGCCATCAGCTCCTCATCCAGCTCCTCACCCCAGCAGGGACCCTCTCCCTGAAGGGGATGTGGCCACTGTGCAAATGGTCCTCAGCCCCTCACCCAGGCTAGCCAGGCATTCCAGGGGGGACATTCACCTTGAAGGGGCTGTGGCCAGCCTGCAAACAGCCATCAGCCACTCACCCAGGCTGGCCAGGGACCCCAACAGGATTCCCACCCTGATCTGGGACACCCTTCAGGGCAAACCAGCCGGCCTCCACCCATGCACCAGGGCTCTATCCTATATAATAAAAGGGTAATAGGCAAATGGACCCTAACAGCAGAACAACTGGGAATGACTGGTCACTATGACACCCACTGAGCAGTGGTGGTGGTGGGAGCCTCTCCAGCCTCTTCAGCAGCACTAAGGATGTCTGACTGCAGCTTAGACCTGCTCCCCACTGGCAAGTGGACATCCCCCGAGGGCTCCTGGGCTGCCAGAGGATGTCTGACTGCCAGCTTAGGCCCGATTGCCCAGGGAGCGGGCCTAAGCCAGTAGGTGGACATCCCCCAATGGTTCCCAGACTGTGAGAGGGCACAGGCTGGGCTGAGGGACCCCCCCGAGTGCAAAAATTTTTGTGCACCGGACCTCTAGTATAGGATATAAAAGCCTAAATGACTATTTGACTGTTAGCTATGATGCACACTGACTACCAGTGGGTAGATGCTCAATGCACAGGTATGGAAACATGGAACAGACTGATGAATCTCAGAGGGAAATGGGGAGAGGGGAGGGTGGGAAGAGATTATGCAAAGATCTTATATGCATACTAGAGGCCTTGTGCATGGATTTGTGCGCTGGTGGGGTTCCTGGCATGGCCTGCAGGGGTCAGGACAAAACTGGCTCTCTGACATCTCCTGAGTGTCCTGGATTGTGAGAGGGTATAGGCCAGTCCAAGGAACCCCACCCAAGGGTCTCTAGTTATTAACCAAAGGGTGGCCATTTAATTCATCCTATCTAATAAAAGAGTAATATGCAAATTGACCATCACTCCAACACACAAGATGGCCACCCCCATGTGGTCAAATATGGCCACCCCCATGTGGACACAAGATGGCCAGCAGGGGAGGGCAGTTAGGGGCGACAAGGCCTGAAGGTGAGGACAGTTGGGGGGAACCAGGCCTGCAGGGGAGGGCAGTTGGGTGGAACCAGCCCTGTAGGGGAGGGCAGTTGGAGGGGACCAGGCCTGCAAGGGAGGGCAGTTATGGGCAACCAGGCTGGCAAGAGAGGGCAGTTAGGGTGACTGGGCCAGCAGGGGAGTGCAGTTAGGGGTGACCAGGCCAGCAGGAGAGGGCAGTTGGGGGTGAACAGGCCAGTAGGGGAGGGCAGTTAGGGGCAATTGGTCTGGCAGGGGAGTGGTTAGGAGGTGATCAGGCTGGCAGGCAGAAGCAGTTAGGGGCAATCAGGCAGGCAGACAGGCGAGTGGTTGGGAGCCAGCAGTCCTGGATTGTGAGAGGGATATCCGACTACCTGTTTAGGCCCAATCCTGGTGGGACATCCTTCGAGGGTTCCCAGATTGGAGACAGTGCAGGCTGGGCTGAAGCACACACACACACACCCATGCACAAATTTCTTGCCCCGGGCCTCTGGTTTGCTATAATATATTAGCACACGGTAGTTCTTCTTCATCAGTTTATGAAATCTTCTTTTCCTCCTGAACTAAAACCATTCTTTTATAGACAGATCCTATGAAGACTATGTTCTAGCTGATTCACTTATTAAAAACATAAAATATCCATTGGATAAATTCCTTTAAGTTAAAATTTGACCAATGTTAAAAATAGGTCTGATGGAAAATATCTTCAGAAGTAGCAAGCAGCAAGTTTCTTATTGGGAGAAAGCCTGGGGTTTCCTTGCATATAGTTCATCCTCTCCATGTGATGCTTGCTCTCCTGGGCTGAGATGTAGGTAGAGCACAGGAGGTTTATCTCGGTGCAGCGGCTGATGCAATGCTGTGAGCTCACTCCAGCAGTTCAGATCTTTCTGGCAAATCAGAAAGATGGCAACGCCCACCTGAGCCCCTCCCAGAGCCACGTACACAGTATCCCAACCTTTACGCTCATTGGCTCCATAAGATGTTCCATGATTGGCCACCTCTGCTATAAATACTGCTGTACTTCCTCAATAAAATTAGACCTGCGTCACAGAACTTGGTCTCCGGAGTTGTGCATGCAAGCGTCCTAGCGCTAGGGGCTCAGGCATCCTCACCCCTGGGAAATCCCCTGCTTCACTGAGATGGAAGGGAAAAGGGTCTGCTCACTCCTGTAGGGGGCAGGGCAGATAGCTGTCCACACAGCATGAAATTGATTGGCAACGGGAGCAGTGGAAACAGTAAACCAACTCTGTCCATACAAACCCATGCGCCCAATTTATTTTGCTTTTCTCCTCTCCATGTGGCAGTTCCGCTGACTTTCTGCATGAAGGAAAGCCATTCTGGTGTCAAGGATTCATCTTTCTCAAGTGCTCTGGCTGAGAGGAGAGCAGGAAGCAGACACAACTAAGGTCCGGTTTGTGCTCCAGGAGAGAGGCACGTTTGTCGCACCTGCCCTGGGAGAAGCAAATTTATGTCAGGCCCTCCTTATTGGAAACTACACAGGCCTGAATTCATCCTCACGTGGGTGAATTCTGCTGCTGATTCCTTTGGCATCAAGGGGAACTAGGAACTGTCCAGTCTTTTAAAAATTACAGCCACAAACTGGGCTGAATTTGACTATCCTGTACTCTGAAGGCAAATATTTACATTTATCTTCTACCAGAAAACAACATACGGTTAGTTGTAAATCCTGTGGATTGGGCAAGCCATGTGAGCATCAGCTCACAATCACTGTCCTCATCCAGGTGGTTTAAATCCTTTGGCCTGGTGGTTACTGACATTGATCTTCGTTCCAGCAAGAGGGGCATGAAGTGGTGCCATGCCTTTTGCTGTGGCACCTGGTGTTAGTGAGCTGCGGATCTGGGGTCATCATCCTAATTGGGGGGACTCAGGAAGGCAGCAGGGGAACTCCCCTATAAACAGCTTCTCCCCCGCACCAGCCACCTGGGGGAGGAGAGGGCTTCTTCTGGGTGCCATGCGAGTTCTCTGGAATCGTGCACGTTCCCTTCGATCTGGAACCGGGCGGGCATCGTTCTGCAAAAGTTTTTCCTGGGCATCCTGGGCTCCCGGCTGGAGCCGAGCATCCAGAGGACAATCTTGGTGGCTGTGCGCGCTGGGCTGGCGGGCTGAGAGGCTCTGCCGGATGCCCACGCCCCACACGAGATCGGAATGGCCAGCTTAGGGTCTGGCATTGCCCCGCCCCTTCCCCTAAGCTCTCCAGCGCTTCCGCTTCCGCTTCCGCTTCTGAGTGCGCTCACCCAGGTGGACGCAGTGCAGATGCTTCCATTCCCTCTGCCCCCGAGCCCACCCTTAGGCCTCTTCCAGCGACCAGCTGCTTCCCGCGTTTGCCAGCACTTTCCTGTGTCCCATATACAATCTGTGTTAATCCTTACGAAACCCCCATGAGGTAGGTAGTTTTATTTTGTGCATTTTAAGGAAGAGGAAACGGAGGCTCGGAGAGTTTAAGTAACTTCCAACTTGCTCCAAGTTACCTAGGAGAGGCGGTGCTGAGCGGCAAACTCAGGCATGAAAAGCAAAACTGAAATGGGCAGAAGCAGAGCAAGGTGTTCTTGAAAAGAAGTGGCGGTCAGGTTTCCCGTGGGCAGGGCTGGCCTCTTCCGTTTCCAGAGGAGAGCGGGCTGGGGAGCTGTCTGACCTGTTGCAGGCAATCTCCCGTGTTACCTGGGGCAGCGTGGGCCAGGGAGGCAGGGTCCCATGGAGGTGCTCAGAAAGGTTTTACTAAATGATGACGGATTGAATGAACATACTGGAAGGGTGATTGTATTTAGAGTTAAACAGAGGTAAAACCCTGGGCAGTTTAAATTCTCTGTGCCTCACCTTTTTTCCATCTATAGAAAGGAAATGGGGTGATGTGAGGTTTGGAAATAATTGTTGATCTCGCATATAGTCTTCCACAGCATAAGCTCTCAACAGGTAGGAGCTGTGATGATGATGATGATGATGATGATGATGATGACGACGACGACGATGACGACGACGACGACGATGATGATTTTGCTCCACATGCTGGAAGGGGGTGGTTGATTTAAAAATTGTAAAGAACTAATGGTAAATGCCTCATTCTCTCAGCTTTGGAAGGCCTGCCTACATTGTCTTTAGTGTTCTGTCTTAACTCTAAGCATGGCATCCCAGATTTTGGTGTTTCTCAGGTGCAGAGTTTTCTAACAAAATAATTTTTACTAAAGCAAAATGGAGTTTCTTGAATCCAACCTGCCCCACACAGCCCCTGTACGATGTTTTCAGGGCACGTCATGTTTTTATGACCCTTGCATTAACAGATCTACTTCAAGGAGCTTACCATGACCCAGGAAATGGAGGCTGACTAAAAATGGAGGAGGAGAGAGGACAAGGAGACATAAAAGGAATTTTATGTTCTTTTTTAGGAGTCATTAAAGTAGTGTAAAAAAACACACCCTTAAAATACCACACAAAGTAGTGTTTAGATAAGACTCAGAAATGTTTTCTGTAGACAAAAAGCAGAGGCTACTGGTTATAATAATTTACCTCTTGGGTAGAGTTATAGTTAGGGTTCTATCAGGCTTCTGCTAGATGTCAGAGAAGGCACTTAAGCTATTTTAAGCAGGTGATTTAACACAGGGTGCTTATAAAATTGTTGAGAGGATTGGAGGAACAAGATCCAGCTGGCCCTCCAGGGACTACCACCAAAAGGACAAACCAAACCCACCTGGTAAAGGAATTGTGCCTTCCATACAATCAGGAAGCAGGGAGTCAATAGGCCACTGGGCTTGCTGTTGGTTCTAGGGTCACACTCCCTTACCTGTGAGTCTGGGAGCAGGATGCTACTGCTTCTAATGTTGGTTCAGAAACACACCACCTGGGCCAAAATCTAGAAATCAGGAAGCTGGTTCCAACATAGGCTCTGGAGCATAATCTGCCTGCTATATCTGCACCAGCAAAACAAATCTCTCTCTCCCCATTTCCCTCAGGGTTGAATCTGGATCTTGCTCAAGTACATCTTCAAAGGAGTCAGGAAATATTTTTATCTTTCCAGCTTCTGCAGTGCAGGAAGGAATGATGGACAGAGGTTGGAGTGAATGTTGAGCTAACTCATCTCATTCCTATGCAGTGGTTTACATGGTGGGGAGGTGGGAAGGCTTGTTTTCCCTTCTCTGTTAAACTTGTTTTTGTATGTTGATGGAAAGAATAGAATGTGTTTGTAAACATAACCACACATTCACCTTATTATGATCCTCTGACTAATTTCAGTGAACCTTAACACAGAACCTGAATTATTTGGGGATCAAATAACTAGACATAGACAAGCATGGAGAAGCATATTTATTATCAACAAATTTAATGGAGCTGTTTATTTTGTAATACACCTGAGAAACCATCACTTCTTCAGCATCTGTGATCAAATAAATGTCCAAATTGTTTCTCTACTTTAGACCTTTTGGCTACTCTTGGATACTTGGATCATAATCACTTGAGAAACCATCACTTCTCCAGCAGCCATCCTATCTAATAAAAGAGTAATATGCAAATTAGGCATCACTCTGTCACAAAGATGGCTGCTCCCATAGCCACAAGACGGCAGCACCCAGTCCATCTTAGCCCCGCCACTGAAGTGGTCAGTCCTGTTAGCCAAGCAGGTGGTGGGGGAGGTGGGGAGCCCGAGGGGTGGAACAGGAGATCAGAAGGGGCTGGGGGTCCCCAGCCCAGGCCAGAAGCCTTCGCCAGAGGCCTCAGGCATGGGTAAGGGCAGAGCTGGTGATCGGAAGGGGCAGGGGCAGAGCTGGTGATCGGAGCGGTATGAGGGTGCCCTACCCAGGCATAAGGGCTGGGCCCTGGCCCAGACCTGGGCAGGGGCAAGGTTGGAGATCGCATGGGCCTGGGTTCTGCAGAGCCAGCGATTGGAGGGGTAGGGGCGGAGCCTGTGATTGCAGGGGTCTGGACACTGGTGGAGCTGGCTGCAGTGGAGCAGGGGTGGAACCCGTGATCTCAGGGCCTGGGCAGGGGCAGAGCTGGTGATCAGAGGGACCTGGGGGTCCCCTGCCCAGGCCTGTAGCCTTGGTCAGAGGCTCAAGGGTGGAGCTGGCAATGGCAGGGGCCTGGAGATCTCCTGCCCAGGTCTATAGCCTTGGCCAGAGGCTGCAGTGGGGCAGAGATGGAGCTGGTGATCTCAGGGCCTGGGCAGGGGCAGAGCCAGTGATTGGAGGGGCAGGGGCAGAGCCTGCGATCACAGGGGTCTGGGCACAGGCAGATCCGGCAATGCAGGAGTCTTGGGGTCCTCTGCCCAGGCCTGTAGCCTTGGCCACAGGCTTCAGTGGGGCAGGGCTGGAGCTGGCGATGGCAGGGTCCTGGGGGTCTTCTTCCCAGGCCTATAGCCTTGGCCACAGGCTGTAGTGGGGCAGGGGTGGAGCTGGCAATCACAGGGGTCTGTGGGTCCCCTGCCCAGACCTGTAGCCTTGGCCAGAGGCTGCCAGTGGGGCAAGGGCAGAGCTGGCGATGACAGCGAGCAGGATCAGAGCTGGTGATCGCAGAGCCCTGGGCTCTGTGAAGCTGGTTATCGGAGCGGCCTGGGGGTCTTCTGTCCAGGCCTGCAGCCTCAGGCAGAGACTGCAGGTCTGGGCAGGGGCAGAGCTAGTGATTGCAGGGGCCTGGGGGTCCCCTGCCCAGACCTGAGGCCTTGGCCAGAGGCCGCAGGCCTGGGCAAGGTTGGAACTGGCAATTTCAGGGTTCTGGGGGTTCTCCTGCCCAGGCCTGTATCCTTGGACAGAGGTTATAGGCCTGGGGAGGGGTGGAGCTGGTGATCAGAGTTAACTGCAGAGGAAACACCTTTTCTTACTGTTCATTGGCTAAGCTCCTTGTATGCCACTGGTAATATTCTTAATAACTTGGGTAATAACAATCCAAAAAGGCAATCTAGGGTTTTTCCACCACACCCCTAGAGAAAAAAAATGAAGGTCCACTGCTGGAGGGCTAAGAAATGTCACATCCTGCCCTAGCCAGTTTGGCTCAGTGCATAATGTCTCAGCTTGCTAACTTCAGGGTCTGGGTTCAATTCTGACCAAGGCAATGTACCTAGGTTGCAGGCTCCTCCCTGGCTGGGGCCCAGGTCAGGGCATATGCAGGAGGCAGCCAATCAAAGTGTTCCTCACACTTTGATGTTTCTCTCTGTCTTTCCCTTTCTCTTCCATATTCTCTAAAAATCAATAAAAACATATCCTCAGGTGAGGATAAAAACAAAAAGAAAGAAAGAAATGTCATATTCTATGAAAGACACATCTTGAAAATGCCTAAAGAAAGTTGTCATTTTTTCATGGTGAAGGGACTGGAGTCCATGTTGATGAAAACACCTTGGTGGCTGTGGTGACTGGCAGTGGCTGCAGCAGCGGGATGATGGGGCTGGTGGCTTCCCCTGATTAGCCTGGTCGCCCCCCACAAAGGGGAGCAGTGAGTGGGCCTAAGCCATCAGTAGGACATCCCCTGGGGGCTCCCAATATGTGAGAGGGGGCAGGCTGGGCTGAGGACCTCCCACCCCCGTGCACGAATTTCATGCACTGGGCCCCTAGTCCTAAAAGAGAAACATGTAAATTGACCATCCCTTTGCTACGCTCACCAGCCAATCAGGAGTGAATATGCAAATTAACCCCACAAAAATGGCAGCTTAATATGCATACACAGTTGCTGGGCCTAGAGCAGAAGTGGGAGAACCAGCAACTTGGGGGTATGTGGCTTCCTTGGTCACTAGGCAGAGAGCAGAGCAGGAGAACCGGAGGCTTGGGGGGCCGTGGCTCCCTCAGTTGCTCCCAGCACGGGGAGCACCAGGAATTCTGGGAACAGTAGTTCTGATGACAGCCTCAGGATAGGAAGTGGAAGCCTAGAGTGCGGGGAGTACCAGGAATGCTGGGAATTGTAGTTCTGATGGAAAATGGATCTCCTAGACACTAGAGCAGTGGTTCTAAACCTTCCTAATGCCGTGACCCTTTAATACAGTTCATGTTGTGTTGACCCCCAATCATAAAATTATTTTCGTTGCTACTTCATAACTGTAATTTTGCTGCTGTTATGAATCGTAATGTAAATATCTGATATGCAGGATGTATTTAGGCGACCCCTGTGAAGAGGTTGTTTGACTCCCAAAAGGGTCGCGGCCCACAGGTTGAGAACCGCTGCACTAGAGCAAAGTGAGCCTGGAGCAAGTACTGTTGTGGTAGGGGATGGAGGGAAAGCAAAGATGAGAAACAAGTAAAATCAGAGTGTCTAGGAAAAATTAAAGGGAAGATATCCTAAAACTTCCAGGAACTCTCCACCAATGAAGCAAAGAAAAAAAAAGACTCTATTATTCTATGAGCAACAAACCAAACTGGGTTGGAGGTCTCAGACAATTCGCTCATATGATTGCAAAGACAGACAGAAATTCCCAGATTGGAGAGGGCTCCCCTGAGGGCTCCCAGATTGGAGAGGGTGCAGGTTGGGCTGAGGAAGTCCCCCCTGCCAACCGTGCATGAATCTTTGTGCACCGGGCCCCTAGTGATCAAATAAGTGTCCAAGTTGTTTCTCTATTTTAGACCTTTTGGTTACTCTTGGATGCTTGAAGCCTAAAGACCAATGTGACAGCCTGTGATCTCCACGAGGACAGGGACTACATCTTTCAACCCTCGCCTTATCCCTATACCCAGTGCCATGAATGCTGTTTCTCCAGTACCAGGACATAGTAAGTGTGCAACATCTATTTGTTGATCATTTTTTAAATGAATAGTGGAATGTATGTATGATTAATTACTAAATAGATCCCATCTTAATTTTTAATGGTGGTGAAAATTTGGAAAAAATGCATTTTTGACTTAACAGTTGAGGTTTTTTTAAATTTTTTATTTATTTATTTATTTTATTTTTTTATTTTTCACATTTTTTTAAATTACATAAAGCTTTACAAAGATTAGTACATATATCTCTTTTCCCCCCTGCCCTTCCCCCAGCCTCCCCTACCCCCCAGTGTTTTGTGTCCATTGGTTATGCTTAAATGCACACACAAAAGTCCCTTGGCTGATCTGTTACACCCCCACCCCAACGTCCCTGTCCTTGTTGCTGTCATTTGACAGTCTGTTTGATGTTGCTCTGCCTCTGAATCTATTTTTGTTCACCAGTTTATAATGGTTATTATTATCCATAGATGAGTGAGGACATGTGGTATTTTTCTTTCATTGACTGGCTTATTTCACTTAGCATTATGTTCTCCAGCTCCATCCATACTCCTGCAAATGCTAAGAACTCCTTCCTTTTTACAGCAGC
>PVJC01016211.1:0-34002 GCA_004026665.1 Murina feae | reverse complement strand
GACATGAGCATATAGGTTACATGTGTGGATTACTAATTTACAAAATCTGTATATAAGACCATGTGCCCACCACCCAATGTCAAATGTTCTCCTTTCACCTGATATTGCAACCCCTTTCTTCCTCCACCCCCTCCCTCTGGCAGCCACCACACTGCTGTTTGTGTACATAAGTTTCACTTTTATATTTCACATGTGAATTAAATCATATAGTTCTTAGCTTTCTCGGTTTGAGTTAGTTCACTTCGCATAATGTTCTCAAGGTCCATTCATGTCTTTGGCTAGTTTAGTATTGCATATCCTCCTGAGCTGTATTCTCCCTGAGATGTAGTAGATAACAACAAGAATAACAACAAAAACCCTTCCAGAGTAAAGGATAGTAGGGCTTGGGGTAATATAATATTAAAAATAACTGCCATTCATCATAGTTCCAATCTCCGCCAGGCACTGTGGGAGGTGCTTTACAGACATTCCTGCAGTCCTGGAGACAGGGCTTATCAAACCCACCTACTTCACAGAGGAAGATCCTGGGGCTCCTAGGGCCAGCCAATATGCCCAGGATCACATAGCTAGTAAGTGACAAGCAGAGATGGGATCCCTGGTCTGAATTCCTTCTAAAGCCCATGCTGTTCCCATCCATCCCAGACTGTGCCTAACCTTCTGACTCATAAATCATTTTTCTTCTCAGTACTGCATGATGTCTCTCAGCCAACAAAAAAAGGGACCCTGGGGCCAAGGCACTAAAAGCAGGCCTAGGAAACAAAGGTGACAGTGCAAATCAAACACCATCTGGGTACTGTCTGTGGCCTTTATTTACCAAGGTTCCTCCTACCCAAGGCCCAGGGTCCCTTGAGAGCTGAGATGCTGGCACTTCTGCCCAGTCCATGCATTTTTCCACATGACAGCACCCTTCCCCTGTGCTTCCCCTGTGTGCCCACTTGTCCATTCCTGGATCCTGGCCTGTTGACCAGTTTCTCACTGTTGCCTCCTCTGAAGGCTGCGGCCACTCACAGTGGAACAGCACCAATCTACTACTGCCCCTACACCCACACCACCCCCAGCTTAGAACATTTCTACTCCCTGCTGAAGTACTGATCATCCATCCGTCACCATGAAACTGCTCCGATGGAAAAATCTCTTTGAATTTGACCTTTAGATACTCGGACATCCTGCTGGATGTCTTCAGCACATTCTTAAAATGCTTTCCAGATGAATCAATGAGCATAGTATGATTGGGTCCATATTCTACTAATTTGGGGATGTCACCCTGAAGTTAGAAAGAAGGTTTGCTAGAAAACCTGCTGTTTACAGAAGGAGTTTAATGGGGTTTCCTTTTTGAAACTGGCCACTGAACACACACACGGATGAATCAGCTTACCTAAGTGGTCAAATCCCAATGTCTCATTCATAAGCGACAGATGCGGAAAGACCATGGAAATCACTGTGGAGCAAACATCTACAGAGGCTAAATTCCCCCAAACTTGGAGCCCCCTTGTAGGTGAAAAACGGTTTCTATGTAGACATGTTCATCCTAATTACAAATGAAAAAATAATAATTATCTTCTCCTCCCCACTGTTTCATGTCTGTGTGTCTGTACCCAGGAAAATAATCATTTTCAATGTACCGGATGGCACCTGTATAGGTGTTCAGGTATGGTCAGTCATGTAGAGGGGAGCAGAAACTCACAAGATTTTGACCATGCATCAAAAAAAGGAAAATATGCTCAACCAACATATTATACAAGTTATCTCAAAGAGGAGTGTAGAAAAGTGTTATTGAGTGAAGATGGCAAAACCACTCAGCTGATATTTACAGGACCCTTTTAAAATTGCATGGGATCCTGTATTTGAAATCACCTGTCACATATTAGTCATTGAAAAAGTTTGAGAACTTAAAGCAAATTTGACCTTCTCAGAAATTCCTCCAAGAAATGAAAGTTTTTATTATTGGCATAGAAGCTCTTGTTTTTCCAGCTGCAAAGATTGTTGGAAAATTATAGTTGAGGGGTTCTCCACACGTACACAAGTTTTTGTCCCTTCCAAGTTCATATTGGCATTCAGTGACTAGTCAGTGCAAGAGTATGGCAGCCCAGCCCCTTTTCCCTGATTTATAAAAATTCAGAAAGCCCAACCCAATCTCAGAACTCCCCATGTGTTCAGATGATGCCCTTATTGTGAATGCATTGCAGGCTAATCTCTTCTCCCACAGGCATTGACCCTAAGAGGAGTCCCCAGTCAATCCCCTGCATGCTAATGTCAATCTCAGAGACAGCAGCAGAGAAAAACTAACCAGTGACAGTGTGTCCTTCTATACATTTTTTTTTTTTGCTTTTATTACTCATTCTTAAGAGGGACACAATTTTCAGTATTTGTATAGCTTCTGGTGTTTTATTTTCCATCCCCAAAACATAAACATTTTCACCTATATTGTTTTATTGTTTTCTTTAAAAGTTTATGTCTTTAAGTGATCTGTAATTTGATGTAAAGAGAGTAGAGACAGTCTTTTTATTGCTTTTTTACATGATTAACTAGCTCTCCCTACACTATTTATTTATAAAATTAATCTTTCCCCAAAATTTTTCTAAAGTATAATCTACTTTTGTCATTTTTTCCAATTTCTACTTAACTCCAAGTTAATACTTAACTCATTTTTCTTCCATTGTGTTTAGTAATTGAAATGCTTAAATTATTAATTTTCTCTAAGTGCAGTGTTAGCTGCATCTGATGTGTTTTAATATTTAGTTTATTAATTTTAGATAGTATGCCCCCAATTATGTTTTTAATTTCTTTATTTTTTGAAATTTATCTTTATTGTGGAGAATAATACAGATGTCCTCCATCTTGTCCTTCATTGTCCCCTTCCACTGGGCTCCTGCCTCACCCCAAGCCTTCACCACCCTAATGTCTGTGTCCATGGGCTATGCATATATGCATACAAGTTATTTGGTTAATCTCTCACAGCCAACCCCTTCCCTCTGAGATCTGTTATCTGTTCCCTGCTCTGGACCTATTTGGCAATTTCTTTATTTAAAAAAATTCTATTGAATTTATTGGGGTGACATTGGTTAATAATTTTTCTCTTGAGAACTTTTTTCTTTATTGATTAAGGTATTATATATGTGTCCTTATCTTCTCATTAGTCCCCCACCCCCTACTCATGCCCTCATCCCCCTGGCATCTGTGTCCATTGGTTATGCTTATATGCATGCATACAAGTCCTTTGGTTGATCTCTCCCCCTTATCCCCACCCTCCTCTGCCTTCCCTCTGAGGTTTGATGGTGTCTGATCGATACTTCTCTGTCTCTGGATCTGTTTTTTTTTTCTCATCAGTTTATGTTGTTCATTATATTCCACAAATGAGTGAGATCATGTGATATTTATCTTTCTCAATTTCTTCATTTTTAAATAACTGTTTGCCTGAGCTTTTTAAAGTTGTACAAATGGTGGGAATTTTCTTTGTTCTTAGCTTTATTGCACTGTGACTAAGGTATCCCATTTATACTAATTCTTTGTTTTAAAATGCATTTAAATATGAGTGCTCACAAATTTGCATGTCTTCATTGCTCAAGAGCCAGGCTAACATTTGTTTTCCCGCAGCTTCATTGAATGTAAGTAAAAATGAAGAACTATTTACCTTCTTCTAAATTGTTACTTGTAAGTTGTGGTGGGTTAGGACATCCACAGTAGGACATGTGGAATTCTTATAGGGAAGAGGTTTCAGCATTATTTCACAAACTTTATGGCAAAAAATGTTGGCTGTTCGGATGCCATTTGTGTCTTCAGTTCTTGTTATTGTTTCTCAGTTTTCTTAGAGCTAGATGTGTCACAGGTTGCTAGGACCAACACTTCCTAATATACCTTTAGAGACATTTCATTTGAAGGATGTATCAACCAAAATCTCCAGGTTTACTCCAAGCCAAAACAGGGTATTGGAATTTCTGGGGTCTCATTCCTCTCCATTACTCAATGGTTGTATGACTGTAGACACTACTCTCTGTGCCTAGGCATCTCCCTCTTTACACAGTGGGGAAAATGTTCTGAGTTTGATGGCCTGTAGGAATATTCTAGGTGAGGCTAGAATGATGGGTGAAACAAAATGGACATGAAGAGGGATAAGGCTTCTATGCAGAGGTATAGAAGCAAGTAAGGAAACTAATAAAAGGGCCATCTATTTAGTCTCTCTCTTTCACTCTTGCACCGAGAGCAGGTTCACATGCATGCTTTGTAGGTCTGTAGATATGGATGGGAGAGTGAAACAGTCAAAAAGTTGGGTCATTACTTTAAGATTTAAAATCTGAGCTGAGAACAAACTTGAGTGCTTGAGAAACCAGTCACACATTGTATGCTTTGCTGATATATTTATTGATACATTTCCCCTTTTCAGGTGATGGTGACAAAAAGCAGATGGAACCCCTACCCTATCTCCCCCCCCCAATAAAATACAGACACAGATTTCATTCAGCATATACAAGCATTGGGGCGTGTCCAAATTTGATCTCACTGGGTTGTCAGAACCAGGAGAGGTTGGATCTTGAGGGCAGTCTGAGCACCTGAGGCCCAGGAATTGAGCAGACCAAAGCTGAAGAGAGGCTGCTACTCTGGGCCCTGCCACTGGGGTGCCAGCAGAGGCTATAGAATTGAATCATGGTGAACACAGATGCCTAGCCCTATCATGTAGTCTAGAAAGACTGGGCTCCTGGGTAGTTTCCAGTGAGATCCACAGTCCCATAGAAATCTGTGCCTCAGGGTTCTCATCTGCAAATTGGGGATAAGAATCCTGCCCCGAATCGTTCACAGGGCTATAATAAGGCTATAATAGAATAATTTTTCAAAAGTATTTTTGCAAAAAGGTAAAGTGCTGTATAAATTTAAGGGAATTCAATTGATTGATTGTGATTGTGAGAGTGCCCCAGGGATAAGAGTGGACTGGCTCACGGATCCAGGGGCCAAGGAAGTGGCAGAACTTCTATGCTGTGCCATCAAGGGCACCAATCAATGCAATCAATGCCCACTGCAAAGCAGAGTTCCCTTCATTTCTTGGCTCTGGGAAGTCACCATGGCCTAGCACCTGGGTCGGGGCTGGGAAAGTCACTGGGGTAGTTACATTAAGAGTCACAGGGGTCAAGGAGGAGGGAGAAGGTGGCATATAAAGCAGGGGGTTATTACTATTATCACACAAAAATATAAACCCACTGTATGAAAGGCATTGAATTGGTAGTGCAGATGAATGATAGAGGCAGGGATGGGGGAGGGAGGGGGAAGCATCACAGCAGCAGAGAGGAAATACTGTCCTAAAGAAGCCCAAGTGTTGGCTCTCCTTTTAAAGGGATAATGCCAGTCTCTATCTGCAGGAAAAGGGTGGGCAGGGAAGTAGAACCAATAATATAATAATCTCACCTAAGGATGGAGGATACACACACACCTTATTACACTGCTGACCAGCATCTTAAGGAAATGTCAGAAACAGGGAAGTAGCTGGTCTGTGCACTTTGAGGCTGAGGCCAGATCTGGGCCTGGAGCACCACAAAGGCAGTTGGGACATAGCTAATTTGCTCATATATGGGCATGATCTTAGGGAGCTGGTCACTGACAGCCTGCAATTTTTAAGCCTGAACATCAACAATGCCCCTTGAGGAATAGAGAGGTGAGCCATTTTACTCTAAATGGGTTGCCGTGGAAATTCAGTGAATGGGCTGGGGGTGGGGGGAGGAAAGATACTTTCTAATTGTTCCTGCTGTTGCTTTCCCCTAACTCCCTTGGCAAGGGGTGTGGAACCTCCTGGGGAACTTGGGAGGCTGCCCCACAAGGTACCAGCTGGTACCTACAAGTTAAAGCAAATAACCCAGTAGAGCACATTGAAAAAGATGAAGGTCACTGGGAAAATAACTCGTGAGTAGTTATCCAGGCGGTAGATGTGGATGAAGAGGCGGCCCTGCTGCCAAAAACTGCCATCACAACTGCGGACCACGCACAAGTACTTGCAGATCCTGCAGCAGCTGCGACGCCGTTGGGTGAATCTCGGGTTGAGGGACTGCTGAGCTGGGCAAGATGGACCATCCTCTTCATCACTCTCCTCGTCAGACTCCTTGAAGTCATACACAAAAACATTTTCCTGCTGCTGTTGGTTGGCACGGGTACGGGGTGGGGTAAGGTCACGGACACGGGTAGGAGGCTGAAATGAACAAGGAAGGGGAAGAAGTAGAGATGAACCAAGCCTCAAGGGTTTCTAGAGATTCTGCCCTTGGCACACTTTTTCTGCCCCTTCCCCAAATTCCCACCGTCACATTAGAAAGTTTATTAAAGTCCCCATAACACTTCAGCTTACCCCCCCCCACTCTGATATACAGTGAGCTGGTTACTGATGTGCCATGAATTCTAGTGCCCTTACTTGCATGCTTCAGTACTCCCAAACCATGCTACCACTCCCATACCCAGCTCATACATAGCGAAGTCTCGGAGAAGCACGGGGTCTCATGTGGTTTTGGATCAGGATGTTAAGCACAGCAAACTCCACCACAGCACAAAAGCAAAAGAGGAAGCAAATAGCAATGTAGACATCCAAGGCTGTTATATAGGATTCACGTGGTAAATTCTTCCGGGAACAGGAACCCAATGTCGTTATGGTGAGTACAGAGGTGATGCCTGTTAAAGCACAGGAGCGGAGGTAAGATTATCTATGTATTCATATATCACACTGCTGGAAAGCATCCCTGAGAAGGCAATTCTGTGCCCAGGTGGATGCTCACATTATCCACTCACCTAAAGAGGTCCTGGCTGGAGCAGATTCTTTCTTAATCCAAAAGGAAATCCAGGACATGACCGTGGTCATAGAAGAAGGGACATAGTTTTGAACAGCATTAAAGCCAAATCGCCTGCTTACATTGAAGAAAAGTGTGATTACCATGAAATCACCTGGAAAACATAAAAAGCACCACTTTATTACAGCAATGACATAAGGGTCTTCCCCAGGCAGGACATGCATATTAAAGGTCCCCTTGTTCAGCCCATGGGATCCCCACCACAGTCCTGGGACAGAGGCATATTATTCCAGTGCCACCTACAGAGAATCAGAAGCCCAGAAAGGAGACACCTTGCAAGAGCCATGGTCAGTTAAGAGCTAAGCTAGGAGAAGAACCTTAATTGTTTCTTTCTCAGTTCACTGTCCCACACTCTACATCTGCCTTTCCAGGAAGAGTCAGATGAGAGTGAAAAATCATCTAGCTCTCTAGATATTAGGACCACACAGCTAATGTCCAGATGTCTGACTGAGGCCTTTACGTTCACTGAGTTGCCACATCTACTCTGCAGAATCACAGCTTTACACATGCACTACTAGTCCTTACAATATGTATTCTCAGCAAAAGAGCCAAGGATGGTCTGTGAGGTGGTGGGGGAAGCACATAATCCATTAGGCCTCCTTCCCATACATTCATATGCTAGTGAAATGCCTTAGTTAACACTGTCTCAACGATGGCCAAAAAAAAAAAAAAAATCACTAGCCTAACCCCAAACCTCTGGTGGTTCTGAGCTACAGAATCAAGTTTACACTATGTACCACTATGTGCACCAAAGCCCCACCGTGAGCTGACTCCAACTGACATCTTACACACATATGCACACACCACCATACCCTAAGCTAATCCTATCTATTCTCAGATTCCTTACAATAGCTTGCATATTTATACCAATATTTTAACCCTGGACTCCCTGTTCTTAATCTAGAACCATAACCCAAATTGAGTATTTTGGAAAAACAAGAATTTGCTGAAAGTGAAATTTTTATTCAGTCCTCTAGATGTCAGGTATGCAGAGTATACACTCATAGGCGGCTGAGGTCTTGACATTCAGTTGGGCATCATGTCCTTGATGTTGGCTCTCTGCCTAGATGGTTGATGACTTCAATAGGACCTAATGACAACCTACCTCTCCAATTGGTATCTTCTATTGTACCCTTCATGCTGCCCTCTATTATGACACATTCATCTCAAACACTGCATGCCCACTATGACTTCAGAAATTTTGGGGACTTTTCTGAACCCAAAACATCCCTTTTCTTTCTCAACATCACATTAGATGTCTAATAGCTCAAATGCTGGCTCCTTTGAAGCTAAGCTCCAAACTCCCACCTCAGCGATACTATAGAATTCCTTGGCCTTGAAATCCCTTTCAAACCTTTTCAGAGCACTCTTGTGTCTTTGATCCTGCCCATCGTCTAAGCCTGGCACAGCCTGGAACCTAGCACATGCTCAGCAAGTCTTGCTGCTGCTTCACAATGCCTTGTGGAGCAGAGCAGAACACTAACTTGGTCATGTTTCCTCCAATTTTGAAAAGTAGATCACCTGTCTAGTCGAAGTGTGTTAGAGCTGAGTGAGAACAATAGCCTTTCCTACTCACCTTGACAGCACTGACAATGGACAAGATTTCACAGAATATTCTGGAAAAAGGCAAGGACATGTCCTGGGATTAGTGGAATGTTTGTGTCCATACTAGTAGTGTTGGGGATAGAACTCCAGGGTTGCTGAAGGGACCACTCACACTTGTCTCTCACCAGAATGTATTTATCAAGTTCCCAGTTCTATTGTCCTGGGGTCTTGACTAAAATTTAGCACAACCTTATTTAGCTACAACCACTTACACAAAAGTTTGCTCAGTGTATACTTATTGCAAGAAGATTTATTATTTTATTGGCTTTTACTATTTTTATTTTATTTATTCCAGCCAAAGATGAACCTTCTCCACTTGTCAACAGAAATTTATCTTTGAAGGCTGACAGAAGGATACTAAGACACACCACTTTGTTATTTATGAGGAATGCGGGAACATGAGTAAGGGGAAAACAGGATGGAAATACCTTGGGCTAAGGAACCAAAGGGGAAGAAAAGGCAGAGGTGTGTTCTGCTCTTATCTTATCTGCTTTGGTTAGACCTCCAGTTGGTCACTGCACTGTCAGGGGTGGGGGCACAATTAAGAAGACTATGTCCAGAGGACTGGGACTAGAAGGATGAGTGGACCCAAAACTTTGAGTAACAAGGGAAGAAAAAGGAACTAGTGTTCCTTTACAAGAATATGACCTAGAGCTGCAACCATAATACTGACCCTTTAATCTTGATCTTGATGGAAAGTGACTGGACTTACTGTAAGCTCAATAATTTTAGGGAGAAAGAACTAGATCTAATGGGTGGAAGTTCCAAAGACTATAATTTCAGATGAACAGGTAGAGTTTTCTGATGGACAGAATTGTCTACAGAAGGAAAAAACTCTCTTTCAAGAAAGTGAGGTCCTAAGGCAGGGGTGGGTAGGTAGGTAGCGGGAGAATAACTGGGAAACTTATATAAATATATGCCTAGCCCATGGACACAGAAAATAGTGTGGTGAAGGTCTAGGAAGGGTGAGTGCCTGGTGGAGGAACTCAGTGGGGAAAAAACAAAAACAAAGGGGACATCTGTAATACTGTTAACAATAAAGACAAATTTTAAAAAAGAAAAGAAAGCAAAGTCCTAATCATAGGTACAATTCCATCAGAGTCTCAACAGTCACCAGTGAAGCCTGGCTTACTCACTGGAGTCAAGGCTGGACTCTCTGAGAACCTTCTGGCTCTACACTAAAGGTAGCCAGAGTAGCAGGCTACCACTGCTTTCTGAACCTTTAGGAGCTCAGTACTTAAGTTTGCTACTTATGGAGAGACTGCCCTTGAGGAGACTGGAAGTGGATGAGTTTGGGATCAGTCCCAAAGATAACTGTGATACTGGAGAAACCATGATTCCAAATCAACTAATTTCTAGCAGAAGAAAAAGAAACCCTCTTTATTTTTCTCCATAAAAACGCTTATCTATCCCAGGGAAGGCTGTTTCTTACCTATTGCCATTGCTTTACTGATGATGCTGGCTCTGGGGCTTTGTAGTCACTAGGGTACCATTTTGAAACAATTCATAACCATCTACTAAACGGAACCACTAGTGACTTGAAAGCCCCTGGGCCTTGTCTCCTCTGCCACTTTTGATGATGGGTCCTACCTGTTTGGGGAAACTAGATGCAGAAAGGCAAGAGGCAGGCCCATGGTTAGCTGACAGAAGATCAAGGATTCCAAGTCAAAAGTAGTAAAACTGCTTACCCAGAATTCCCAAGAAAAAGGAAAGCATTTGTAAAGCAGACCTCTTCCCCTACCTAGTATTGTGCAAGCAAAGCTCTAGCCAGATGAACATGAGATATCCCTCACCCAGTCACTCAACAAGTAAAGCAAAAGCAGATTTCCTGCCTAGCCTCATGGACACAAAGCAAGATGCCTCCCATGGCAAATGGTTGTTTTGGTGAATGGCTTCATCCGCATTCTGGAGACGATGAGAGCAGTGCCTCCACTGCCCTGACTTGGTCAGTATGTGTGAAGAAGATTTCCAGGGCTGCTCTGGGAGCAACCCTGAGGAGGTCCCTTGGCTCCTTATTCAGATCACCTAGGAACACAAGCAAAGATGCTCAAACCTAGTTGGAAGCTGAAGTATGAGACCCAGGACCCTCCCATCTGGTCCTTTTAGGAACAAGATCAGAAAAGCAGTGGTCACCACATACCCATGTTGAATTTATAATGAAGCCTTTGACAGGAATCTGTGCTTGCCAGAGCTGCTCCTTTAAAATAAATGTTGATACAGCAGCCATTGTAGCTGCTGAAACTTCCTCCATACTACCCCAGACCTCCCTGCTTGACATTAGAACTGTAGCTTCCATCTACTGTTAGGAAAGTCTTTGCTTCTCACTCAGCTGGCTTGGATTGGTTCTGGGTATGGAGAACTGACATGAGCTATATTCCTCATTGTCATTCAAATAGGTCATTTTTAACAAAGACTCGAAACTGAAGCGTCTGCATGACAAAGCTAGTTGCAAATTCTGACAATACAACTTTATCTACTTACCCTGTGCGGGGCTTAGCAAAGCACTTACTTCTTTGCAGATGAGACTGAGATGTAGTTACAAAGTCTCAGTTTCCTCTGCAAACAGTTGTAAGTGCTTAGCATTAACAAGACAGGAGCCATGTTCTACAATATTTCCATGGGATGGTTACATAGCATTTGAATGTATGATGGCTACCTCCACTCATCCCTACCACCCTCCTGGACCTCTGCTTAGCCCTGGTACCAAAGGGGGCACTTACCGGCCACAGTTGAGATAATTTCAGTCTCATTGCTCACTCCTATAAAATCAAACTGTAAGAGCTTCCAGGAATTATTCTCATTGATTTCAAGCTTGAAATCTTGCCACTTGTACATTATCTCATTCTCAGGATAGGAAACTGTAAAGCAATGTGGGAAGGAGGGTCATGTGAGACTGGGAAGCCTTGTGGAGGTCTCCATCAGCATGGAGTCTGAACAATGCTTTGGAGTCCTGACTCTGGCCTCACCAGTGTGGCATCTTGCCTCTCTTACCTCATTGTTGAAGTCCATTCAATAAGTGCACTTATTGAGCATTCCTCAGTACCAGGCCTTGTTCTGGAAATACATAGATGAACAAGGCAGGAACCCTGCCCCTCAAGTATTCACATTTTATTGAGTTGGACAGTAAGTATAAATCTGTAATTCTTAAAATTGTTCTGAGAAACCTCTGCCCTTGGACAGTAGGGAGACAGAGGAGGAAAGATCACTTAGGGATATATCCAGAAAAGACTTCTTAGAGTAGGTGACATTCCCAATAAGTCTTTAAAGTTGAGTCAGTTTTCTCTATATGTATGAGGCTGAAAGGATAAGGAGGGTGTTCTATGCATAGAGAGATAAACATATCTGATGTATTAGGAAATGCTAAAAGTTCAGGATGGATAGCTAACAGATGGTAAATGAAGTATACAGGAGTAGGTATTAAGGGCCAATTTATGATGGGCCTTGAGGAACATGGTAATGATTTGGAATTGGTACATGAGAGATAAAGATTTGAAACTAAGAAATGACCTGGTCTAAATGATTCTTCAGCTAGGTCACTCTGGTCATAATATGAAGATAGTCTGTTGACAGGGATACCAGTTATGGGAGGCCAGTGTAGTAATCCAGGCATAATAAAATGAATGAAGGCAGGATTCAAAGCTGTGGCAGTGAAAATGCAGAGAGACAGACAGGATCAATAGTGATTTGGAAGGGAATATCAACACAATGAAATTGATTAGATGTAGTAGGCGAAGGAGAAAGCAGCATCAAAGTTCTTTGCTAGAACAACTTAGTGGGCGATGATGCCTTTCAATGAGATGGGTGAGAACACAAAGGAAGCACATTTATTTTGGGGGTAGAGGTTGGGAGTAGACCATATATTTAGTTTTGGACATGTTCAGCTTCAAAGTGAAGATGTTGCAAAAGTCCAAGTGGAAGATGACAAAGACCTATCCAAGTTAGTGACAGTGGAGATGGAAAGGAATAGACATATCTGAGATACACTTCAGTGGTGGATAACACACTTGAGATGCAGTGAAAGGGAGAGAAAAGAACCCAACATGAGGCACAGGTTGAGCAACACAGTATTGTCAGCAAGAAAGAAGATGAGCATGGATTGGGAGGTTCCTGGGCAACCCTGGCACCAACTTAGGAGAAACATAAAGGGCAAAGATGAGAAAAAGTAGGATCCCAGTTTGACTCTGGGGCCCCAGAAACCTAAGAAAGTACTCACAGCTAGAAAAAGACAGAGGGCAAGAGTGAGAATCCATTGGAAATTTGAGCATGTGGAATGAACATCCAGCATCAATGGTCATCCTGGAAGGGAGAAAGAAGCCTCATTAGGCTGGCTCTGAACACTTACATATAAACTCAACTTGGGCCCGAGGATCACCACCAATGAATGGCAATAGTGGGATCTGAGTCAAAAGTCTCATGGAAAGACAGAAAGAGAGGGAGGACAGCTTGGAAGTATCTGGCTACTCTGGTCTCCATCATCAGAAAACTGTAAAGACTGGCATAGATGGGCTTTTCTTGCCCATCTCAGCTTCCAGAAACTTCCAACACTTTCCCACTCTCTATCACCTTTTCACCCCGTACACCAGCCATTTACAACCTTCCCTTGTACCCAACCTGGTCTTCAGGTACCCAACCTGGTCTTTGCTATCTTTCTGACCACTGTGTTACTGTTCCACCTAGACAATTCCACCACTATGAATGTGTTCTCACATCCAGTGCCCTCTCTGGATGGAATTGTCCAGGCAATGCAGTCATACTAATACATTCCAGTAGGGGAGCTCTGGACTTGAAGCCTAGTAAATGGGTACCAGTTCCAGCTCTGCCAGAAACTTGGTGTGGCCTTAAGTACCATCTTTCTATTTTGAGGCCTTAGTGTCTGTGTCTATATGAGGGGGTTGAGTTAGTGATCTCAGAAAGTTTGGAAAGGCCCTTAGAAGTATCATTGAGGATGAAAAACCTCTGTCCATGTTTCTTTGTCAAAAAAGTCTCAAAAGGGAAGGAAGAGTCCCAAGGGATGAGATTCCAGAGGTTTGACATACCTATCTGTGTACAACACCTTGCCATCCTTGTGGATGCGGACCATTTGGCTGTGCATGGTGATCGAATATACACGGATCTTCTTAGAATTCCTACAAAAGGTGTCTGGGATCCATAACTGGCTCATCATGTTGCGATTCAGAACAAAGCTCTCAAAGCTGCTGTTGAAACGGAGGCGTTCATCATACCAGGTCTGGTAGAAGGTGATGTCAATGGAGTACTCCTGGTGGAAAAGATAAAATAAAGCCCACAGCATCCTGTGACAAGCTTATCAAGCAGATACAAAGCCACTTAGGTTTGCATAGAGCAGGGATGGGGAAACTTTTTTCTGCCAAAGGCCATTTGAATATTTATAACATCATTGGCAAGCCACACAAAATTATCAACTTAAAAATTAGTCTGCTATATTTGGCCAGAACAAATGATTTCTCGGGCGTTTTGTGACCTGTGGGAAGGGTGTTCCCCACCCCTGGCATTACAGGAAAACAGCCTGAGTTTAGCTGTAGGAGTTTTCTATTCCAGGTATTCCAAAAGGAAAGAAATATTCCCAAATGGGTAACAATCTGGGAAGATACATTTCATCTAGAAACAAGCAATAGTGGCTTAATTTCATGAGCTGGACTCATCACATCACCATTCCCTTATAGGACTGTTGTGCTATGCCAGCCAGGTCAACGCTCTCTCAGCTCCTATTGTTTCATAGCAAACCAAAGATCTCGCTCAAAATCATTTCACAAACACACACAGTGCTGATTATATACAACAATGTTTTGTCTTTCAGCTTTTATTTGGGGAATGCAGTTTTAATTAACCTAAATACTCCATCCTCTAGAACTACATTAAAAATGAAGTACTTTGCGTCACAAGAGAAATGTCTATTTAGTTGTATGTTTTTGAATAATTTTGCGTTGTTTTCTTCTTAAACATGAGCACCTAACCTCTGAATGGGTGTGCATAAAGAAGCATGAGCATCCAGAAATTTGTGCCACTGGTACTGAAGGAAGAAAAAGCAGATTGTAATAGAATGGCAAGCAGCTTGAATAGTAACTACCAGAACTAAGGCAAGGTTGAACCTTGGGGGGTAGATCAACTTACTTTACAGGTATGGAAACTGAGGCTCAGAAAGGAAGCAGCCTGTCCAAAGTCACACAAATAGTTAACAACAGCACAATGGCGCTGATGCTCAGAGCACCATTACCATAGCCTTGTCCTGGGAGGAGCTTCACTGATTTCTCTCTCTAGTGTTTATTTCACTTGTACCAACAATCCCTTTGGGTACTGAGATCCAGTTTCCCTCTGTAGAATACATAGGTCTTTACCCTGAGTTATCCTACATTAAACAATGCACACCAACCAGCCATTCATAACCCTGGACACAGTAGAGCCTGCAGTGGGGAAGGTCAAGATAATCCCTACTTGCCTTTGTTGCCTACCCCCCAAAAGGTGATGAGAACTGCTGGGATCCAGCCTCCCAGTCTGAGAATACTCCATGCAGTGTTCCAGAGAAGCAGAAGCAGACAGGAAAAAGATGACATAGCCTGGAAACCATTCATTTGGGTGCCCTCAGCCCTGACCCACGAAGCTTCTCCATCCAGCCCTCACAAGTGGCCTTCAGCGTGTTTCTTCAGTCCCAAGTGGCTGGCAGCTCCAACTTGGTTTGCATAGCCTCCTTTGTTCTCAGGCCATATAAAGTGCTTGGTAATCAGGAGAAACCTTCCCCTCCATAATCCATACTGTGCTCTTGCTCAATGTTATTGTGTTTCAAATGGGCGTTTAATTTATATTTAACAAGCTACCAAATCTAAGTTCACTACACATCAACTAATAGCTAACAATTCAACTTTCCCTCACTTTGACAAGGGAACTTGAGATGTACATCTCTTTAACTCAGCTGAAACTCTAGAAATTCAGTGTCGAGGAGTTTGCTTAATTATAATTGCTTGGATAATTACCACAGCAAGAAGCAGCCTTAGCAACTGTTGGTGCTGTGTTGGGAAGTCGTTCTCAGACTGGACACTGTCTTCTAAGCTCAAGCCAGGAGACTAGTAGAAACATTTTATTTAAATACATATGCTGTGGGCTCAGATTTCTCTCCCTGGGGACAATTTCTGTCTTCCACATAACATCTGACTGAAGGGTGTTGAACTCAAAGAACACTCAAACAACAACTTCTACTGTGGGGACTCACAACCTTGCTAAGAGATTCAATTGTCTCAAACATAAAGTGGGGATTACAGTGGCAGCCTTGCCTGCCATAGACGATGTCATGAGGATCCAAGTACTGTGGCTATGTGAGAGCCACAGCAACCACAGGACTCTATAGTGTCACCAGGGAAAAAAAGGCTGTACAAGAACTGGTAACTCCCACAGCTTAAAGAACAATTTGGAACTATGTAAAAGGCCAAACTTCTCAGGAACTTTAATACCACAGAAGTGCTTGGACTCTTCTAAAGGAACTTGACTAAAGCACCACCTTATTGGCCAAAGGAAATCAAGTTGACTCCTCTTTGGACCAGTTCTGTGTTGGATGTCAGGTTCGATGACTGTTGAGTTATTAGACTGTATCACTTGGGATTGTAAGGTATCAGTGCTTCCTGGCACCTCAGGTAAGGCCAATACTACCCAACATTAATTAGGGGCAGAGCAAGAAGAGATGGGGAATTCAGCTACTATGAGTGGGGCTACTGCTCTGTTGTCATAAGGGATCTTACAGAAGATAGAAATTATCTTCCCAAAATTATATCTTACACAAATAGCAAGGAGGTTGTGGCCACAAATTGTCCACTATTTTTCAGGCCACTTTCTCCAGCCCCACACCAATAACCTGAAAGATCCATATTCGATTAAGAGTAAATAGTGGTCATGATAGTGGGACCACAAGACGTCAACCTCTGGGTCTTGCTCAGAACCCAGTGTTTCTTAGTATATAAACAATTTAAAGCAAATTAATTGCTAAATTCACTCATTTAATGGTAAGCACAATGATAATAACAAAAAGTAAACCTGACATCAAGGGAAGAGAAAATACTTTAAACTGTCTGCAGAAACTCAAAAAGATCTGTCTGCTCTCATGCTTCTGTTCTTCCTTCTTATTCCCCAGCATACCATTTTAGTTGTTACAGACCTTTACTTGATCATGGTCATGTGTATTAGACAGGTTCTTAGAAGGCCCTCAAAATCTTCACCTCCTGGTGTTCATGCCCTCATGTAATCCTCTCCACTAGTCTGGGGCTAGACCTAATGACTTGCTTCTGATGAACAGAATACCACAGAAGCCATGGGATGCCATTCCAAAAATTAGATTATGAGTTTGTGAATATTTTTTCTCATGTTCTTGCTCACTCTGAGGGAAATCAGCCGCATGTTGTGAGATATACTGTGTAGAGGCCTACATGGCAAGGACTGTGGGAGACTTCCAGCTAACAGCAAGCATGGAATAAATCTGCCAACAAACATATGAGGGCTTGAAAGTGGATCTTCCCTCAGTTGAGCCTTCAGATGAGATGTCACCCTTAATTGGCACCTTAACTGCAGCCTTGAAAGAGACTCTGAAAAAGAGGACTCAGCTAAATCATGTCCGGATTCTTAGCCCACATAATCTGTGAACTAATGACTATTGGTTGTTTTAAGATTCTGTGTTTTGGGGGAGTTTGTTACACAGTAATACATAAGTACACCATGCCTTAAGAACATGGTAGCCAAAGCATCATAAGGGGAATCTCATTCTTCCACTTAGCTTATATAAACATCTTGATCTACCATGAATGTTTACTTATCTCTGAGTGTCTATTTGCAAATCCTATCTCAAAGCCTAGACTCTGAGCTCACCTAATGATGCTTGTAGGATACCAGACACACTAAAACTGTGTCTTGCTTGAGCCAGGCCGAGGCTATGGCTACAATGGAGTTGGTTACCACAACCTTTCTTATTATCAGGCTGGGTAGATTAAAGTGACTTGTACAGAATATCTTTTATAATTCACTTGTTCAGCTAACATATACTGAGTCCTTGACATTAAGAAGCCCATAGTTGAAGGAGCAAGGCAGACATAGAGCACATAATTATAGTGAGGTAGGGAAGGTCAAGTGAACAACTGGGATATAAGCAAGAATGATCTGCATGTTAAAGAAAGGGCTATCGTGTAAGAAGGGAGCAATGAGTAGCTGTGGAGGTCAGGAATAATGCCATGAAAGATGTTATTTGAGCTAGACCCTGAAGGATACGGCTCATGACAAAGAGAAAATTGGAGCAATGGTATATCTTGAACAACGACTCAGAGGCACAAGATAGTTTGTGAGCACTCATAGTCTACTGTGATTAGAGGGGCTAAAAGAAATAAAACCAGAATCCTGAGTTGGCTCCAGCCACAGAGGACTTTGACTGCTAGAGTTTAGATTTAAACTTCATGCTTTAAGCAGGGTCAGAATTGTAGGAGACACATGCCTCAGAAGGCCAGATTGGTATGTAGACTGGGATAGGCAGAAACCTTGAATTTTGTGTTCTTCAAGTGGGAGATAATGAAGGCTAATTGGAGACAGAACCAACACTAGAATGATAGCAGTAGAAAAGGAAAGAAGGAACCAGGGAAAAATTAGAGAAACAGTCTTAGAGTGAGAGTTGCTAACTATAGTCTTAAGTTCATAAAAATCATAAGAAAAAAGCCATTTCATTGTGGTATTTAAAGTTGCTTTATTATTATTATTTTGAATGAAAGACTGAAAGATGTAGTCAGGATTCTGAAGGTCCTCTTCAGGCAGTGAGGTACTTACTTACCTTTGCCAGCCTCCTTTTCAAGTCAGTATTGGTTAAAATCTCTTCCCCCAACCCCCCCTCCCCCCCCCCGCCGCCTTAAACTTGCATTACAGATACACAGAGCAGAAAAAATAAGTATGTGAAATGCCTCATGGATCAACTCCTTAACTTAGAAGATACTGTATCAAAGCTCAGTACTCACCATGTCTGGGATAGAGATAGGACCAAGGGTGTTGACAGAGAGCTCAACAGTAACCACAGTGGGCTTCTCTATAAAGGAAGCAGAAGTAGCAGAGGTAAGTTTCCTACAGGGGCATGTGGCAGGGAAGGGTGTGTACTGAGGGGAGAAAAAGGAAGAATCAGGGTTAGACTAAATGGTTTCAACATCCAATCCTTTTCATTTCTTTCTTCTTTCATGGCAAGAACCAATTCATAGACTGTAAGAGTTATACACACCTCCAAGACCATATCACCTAGTCCAGTCAACTCATTTTATAGCTGGAAAATGGTATGAGAGAAGGATAAAGTCTAGACCAAGGTAAATGGCATTGCTGAACTATAATTGACCTCTCTTACCTGAGAGGCGAGCAACAGATGTTCCTGCCCACATGCATGGCACCCTCACCAACACCCTGGCTTATTCTCTATAATTATGCCCTCAAACTCTCTCCCTTCTGGGAGAGAAGAATTATGTTTTATTACTTACCACCAATGCCGGGGCGCAGTTTGTAATCAGAGTTATTCAGGATATTGTCCAGGATTTGAGTGGCTGCTGGCAGTTGTCCAAGGTCACGGTGGGTATCAGTAGCAGTGGGCTTTATTTCTTCAGAGGGGAGTTTATTTTTTGGACCCTGGGGCTTGGGGCCATAGACATTGTCATTATGAGCACATGGTTCCATCTCTGATTCAACATGAGTTCCTTCAATCCTAGAATACACAAACAAAAAATGAAGCTCTCTCCTCCAATCTGTAGAGAACCCAGTTGGTGCCTCTCTGGACAGAAGCAAACCAAAATAATCTGCAACCTAAGGCATAGTTAAAGAGTGACTAGCAACAGTAAATTATGAGCCAGCAACAGATTATACTTATTTATTTCTTCTAAATCTTGATGCCCTTTGGGAATTTTCCATGTTACCCCTTTTTATGATCATTCTTTATTTAAAAAAATAAATATCAAAACTGAGCTCAATATTTTCAAATAATTTTTCAATGTAAAATGATGAAGGCACTGGTGTATAAGCTCTAGCCAATCAGCTGCAGTTGCTAGGCTTGGTCTCCAGTCTGCCTGACTAGCACTGTCCAGGAGCAAATGGGCAGGCAGAGGGCCAGGACCACTGAGGAATTCTCAGGAAAGCCAGAGAAACCTCTCCTAGAGAGGGTTGAAATGCTGTGGGAAGGGTCTGAATTTATTTGCTTTTGTGACACTCATTGCATTGGAGTTGGAGGCTGAGGGTTGAGGGAAACTCTAAGCATCGAGAAAAGGCAGGAATCCTTCACCCAAAGACTGTAATCCAGGAAATAGATGGCCAACAGAAATCCACCCTCAGAGCCACAGCCATGCACCATAGCCAAGAAACTAAGGAGAAGAATTAAATTAAGAAAAAATTTTAAGCCACCTGCCAATATATTTATTTAGTCAAGGTTGTGCTATCTTGCTAAGAGGCAGTGAGGAAGGGGGTACCAAGGGTCTTCTGAGGTACTGGTCATGTTCTAGTTTCTAATGTGGATGTCTTGATACCAGTGTGGCAATTTTCTGACAACTCATCAGCTGTACACTTAGGATCTGAGAACTTTTGTGAATACACGTCCTAATGCAATAAGAAGTTTTAAAAAATAAAAATGCTAATAAAAATAGTTAATTTATGGACCTTATTCAGACCCTGATTTTAACAGGCAAACTAAAAAACAAAACACAACAAAACAAAAAAAATTTCTGACAAAATAGGAGCGATCTGAACACTGACCAGATAGTTTCTTCAGCATGAAGAAATTATTCTAAAATTTTTGATGTAATTGTATTTTATTATGTTTTTGAGAGCCTTATGATTAGAAATACACACTAAAAGGATCACATATAAAATGATGTAATGACTTAGATTTGTTTTAAAATAATTTAAGCTGAAAGAGGAGAGTTTGTTGGGTACAAAGAAAATAAGAGTGGCCATGAGTTGATAATTAATGAGGCCGATGATGGGTACAAGGAGATTGACTCTACTGTTCCCTCTACTTTTACAAATCTTTGAAAAAAATATGATAAAAAGTTTTTTGATATGCTATGAGGGAAACTGATCCATGATACTAGAAAGCAGGAGAGTGATTTCATTTGGGGAGGAGTGGACTCGTGGGGAGGCGTATAGTGAAGGTTATAGGGGGAAGGAGTAAAAGTGTCTGGAATGTTCTATTCCCTGGTGTAGTGGGGGTTACAATGGCATGTTTACTTTGAGAATATGCACTAAACTGTTTGCTCAGATTTCTATATTTTCATATTTGTATATTACACCTACAAAATTATTTTATTTTTTTAAAAGCCGCAAGGAAACTTGTTTCCTAAAATAAGGGGTTAACAGGGCAGAAGATGTGAGCATGGCCTCTGTATTGCAGACCAAGGGACTGCCAATTTGAACAGCAAAATGAATTTTCTTATACTATTTCAAGCTCTCAAAATGGCTTAACTGGTGTACAGATGTGCCACATCTATGCCATTTCTCATGAATGAAGTGGCTAATACCCATTGTGGGCCAGGGGAGAACTGGGCTTAGGAAAAAAACATTTCAATTTCTAAATACCACATCCAGAGAGGTCCCCTTTCCTTGAGGTTTTCCCCTAGTCTCCCAAATAGATAATACCAATCACTTTGGGAGGGGAAAAGGGAGAACAGGGGCTTGAGACCCCCTAAAATAAGAGACGTGGTCAGGAATATAGCACAGTCAGGATTCGCACTGTCAGCCAAGACTATCCAAGAACCTGAAGCAGCTCCTCCCTTGTGTGATGTCTGAAGCCAAAAAAAGAATCTGAAGTTCAAGAGGCAAATAAGCAAAAGCCAGGGATTTACCAAAGCACCCCCCCGCCCCCCGCTCATACACTAGTCTGCAATGAAAATGATATCAGAGGGACTTGATGTTGCTATAATTCTACGATTATATTTAGCAGTAAACAAACAAACAAAAACACTCTCATCCTGGGATCCTTGGGGTTAGGGAGCTGCTGACATGACATACTTTTCCTCAGCCATTAAACCCATTTTCAGGACAAGAAAAAACAAAAACTTGAAAAACACTCATGCACTGGACTAGTGGAATCATTCCATGGGAATTTTCACATCTCTTTTTAGACGTGATGGTCCAAGATGAAGCTAAATTTCTGCAACCCCTGCACCCACTAAGGATGCTCATTCAGCTAGCTGGGAGGAGGGAGAAGGGCTACGGATTCCCCCCCCCCAAAAAAAAAACATCAGCCCTCTTTTTCACCTTACAGATGGAGAAACTGAGGCTCAGATGGGGGGAGGGCTGCGCCTAAAGTCACACAATTAATTTGAGGCTGAGCCTGGACCAGAGCAAGGATTTCTGGTTTGATGTGGCCCTTGCCAGCAAAGCCCACTGCACCCTCCCCAGCTCTTTCTTGACGTCATGGGTTGCCATGTTGACAATGTTTGAACATCAGTTACTGCAGCCCTTCCCCCTGGATAGAAAGGTAGTTTCCATCTCAATAGCCCACTCTCCTGTTTGTGTCCCTCCATATGCCCCCTCCCTCTTTCTTCCCTGCTCCCACCCCTCTTTTGCCCTGCCAACCAGTCTATTTCACAGATGGATGGATGTGGATAACTGGAAATTCCTAGCACAAATTCAGAAATATTTATCAAGCCTCTGCTGCCTTCACCCCCAAGTGAGGGCACCAGTGAGCCATACAGCCAGCCCCTCCCTCAAGGAACTAAAGCATTCTAAGGTGAGAAAAGAAGCCATCTTCAAGCTCCCCAACACAGATAACCAAGACACAAGCCCAATGCCATGGAGAATTCGAGAATGCTGGGCAGATCGGAAGCTTAGGAACACTTGACAGTTCGCAGTCAGCAAGACAGCCTCTCAAAAATATGAAACAGTCATCTTCTGCCCTAAAAAGCCAGCAACACAGGGAACATTCCTAGCAAAGTGCCAGGGCCAGAAGGTGTGAGGGAAACTGACTGCTCAAGGGAAACCTGCTGATAGCCTTTAGAAAAGTGAGGAGAGACTGAAACCCAGGACCCAAACCATAGTCCTCAGAGAATAACATAATAACATTCCTTGATCTCTGGCTCCAGTCCGCCCAAGGTCCAGCAGGGTGTGTGTGTGTGTGTGGTGTGTGTGTGTGTGTGTGTGTGTGTGTGTGTGTGTGTTGGGAGGGAGGAGGAGGGATAAGAAGGGGAGACTAGGGGTAGAGAGGGTGGGGTGGATAATATGGGGTGGGAATCCTGAGACTAAACCAAGGCTAGCGCAGAAGCAAGTAAAGTCAGAGTTCTCTGGCACCATGCTTGGTACTCTATAGGAGCTCAGAAAAAAAAAAAGATCTAGAAGGCAGACTAGTCAACACTCAAACACTTTCGGCACAGTTTTGCTTCCCCAGCCCACGCGCGTTTTTAGGTGCTATCTTCCCAAAGCCTCCCCCCATTCCCAGTTCCATTGCCAAGAAGCGAGAGCCTGCCCTAAGGGGTCGCCCCACGGGCGCTCGCCTCTTCCCACGGAAGACTCTGAGAGAGGGCATGCTGGTTCTCAACCGCCACACTGGTTTGGAGACGGTGAGTCCAGCGACAGGAGCGACTGCGTGGGGACATGCATCCCGCCTTGGTTCCCAGACGCGCCTTGCGCTCCCGTCCTGGGGAAAGCCTTGTGGAGGAGGGCTTCAGGAGCGCTGGGGGCAAGGTGTGCGCGGCTTCCCAGAGCCGGCCTCGCTCGGAGGGAGAGGGATCTGGGAGCAAAAGGCTCCTGGATTCCGGGATGGAGACTCACCTAGACGGCAGGATTATGGGCAAGCCCAGAAGGATCAGGAGAACTTTGGTCAACATCTTGCCAGAGACCGGAGCGACCACCTGTGCGGAGGTCGCTGCGCACGGTCTTGCTGCACCAAGCGCAGTGTGAAGGGTTTTGTTGGGCTCCAACTTTCACTCCTCCCACTCGCCCCGCCTTGGCCCCGCCCCTTGGGCCCCGATGGAAATCTCCGACGACGTGTTCGCTGCGGCAGCAGGGAGTGGAGGGGGGGCCGGTCTGCGAGGGCCGCAGGGGGAAGAGGAGGGAGAAGGGGAGGGAGCCCTGTCGCCTAGGGCCCCCCGCTCCCCTCTGCCGTCACCACTGCAGCGCAGCCAGACAGCCAGGGGCGGGGAGGGAAGAGGGAGGATGCTGGCGAGCTGGCAATACAAGGCCCCAGGCAGAAAAAAAAACAGCAGTTCGGAGGCTGCTGCTACGAAGACAGCCGCAGACTGGGACCGGCAAGGGCAACATGAGTGGGCTGGGTGGGCTTTTTCTTCTTCCATGACCCCCTCCGGCCCACTGACGCACTGCAGGCTGTAACTATGCCCTCCAGTCCTTGGCTCCCCACCACCACCTGTTGCACCCCATTTTTTCAAAAGTAGCCTCTCTTCTGATATTCCCCACACCCTCACTCCACACCTTCCAGTCTTTCAGAGCACATCCCTTGGCATCCAAAGGGCAACTAAGTTATTTAGCACCTTGCTTGATACAGGGGAAGGAGACTTGGGAATTTCCCTAGCAAGCTCTGATATGAGCTACTACTATATGACCAGTTTCCTAGGCGTTTGGGGGACTGAGAGGCCTTTAAAACAGAAGACCAGCCCTAACCGGTTTGACTCTGTGGATAGAGTGTTGGCCTGCGGACTCAAAGGTCCCAGGTTCCATTGCGGTCAAGGGCATGCGGATGTGCGGTTGCAGGCACATCCCCAGTAGGAGGTGTGCAGGAGGCAGCTGATCGATGTTTCTCTCTCATAGATGTTTCTAACTCTGTCCCTCTCCTTTCTTCTCTGTGAAAAATCAGTAAAATACATTTAAAAATAAAATAAAACAGAAGAACAGGCTCAGGCATTCACTGGAAGACTTTTGCAACACTCCACAGAGACGCTAACACAACTAACTTCTGGTTTAGCCTGGGGGGCCTGGTGTGATATGGACTACCTGGAGTGGAGGGACCTTGGAAATCTCCTCTGCACGATCAGCTGATCAAATCTTTCTGGAGACTTGGCTCTAGGTGATGCCTGAAAAAGTGAGAAGGCACTGGCATTGGGGATGGGGGTCAATGTCCCCATTCAGGGGGGACATCTCAAGAGTCTTAAGTATTCTTGGATTTATTTTTCTTGCCTAGATCATCATGATTCACTTCAGAGGGGAAATAATTGCAGAGATTTGGGCATCAAGATGATGCCAAACAATAGCAGCATCCTTACCTGTTGCTCTAGAATGGGCTGTGTGCATCCCAGTTAACCTGGTGGCTCATTGGAGAGGCTTTGCTGTATTACACTAGTCTAATACACCCTTTCTATTTCCCACCTCCATTCCATCACTCTGCTTGTCATCTTCACAACACTGCTCACTAACTAATAATTTTCTTGGACAATTCTTCGTGAGCTTGTTTATGGTGGATTTCCCCTACTTGAGTAAGCTCAGTGACAAATACAAAACAAATGTGTCTGTCTGATTTTCTACCACATCTCTGAAATTTAGATGAGTTCTGGGCACACAGTAGGCACTAAACAAATATTTGGTATATCCTTTGTGCATCTGTGCGTCCTAGTACCACTAACTTCACTGTGATCTGGACTCCCTTCAGACTCTGTGCAAGAGAGAAGGCTGCAGGGCACATTCAGACCTCCTGTGTGTATGCCTCCTAGCCCTGTGACAGGGTCAGTTTCATGGGTGAGACATGTGCAATTCCACAGGCTCTGCACATTAGAAGGGTCCATGCTTTGTTTAATGCTTTGCTGTTGCCCTTTCAAAATTCTTAATAATTTTTGAATAAATGGTCCTGCCTTTTTTTCCCCCTGTGCCCTGTAAATTATGTAGCCACTCTTGCCCTAGGGAGACATGCTGCAGATCAGAGAAGAGGCAAACACGGAACATTCCTGAGCCTCCAGACAAAGAAAGCTGTCTGGCCATCTGCCTGCCTTTCTGTCCAGCACCAGACTGCTGCATAGAGGTACTTATTATAGCTAACCTTGCACTTGAAATGTCTTATATACATGTCTGTTCCTCCATGGACATTGGAGCTCCAGAAGACGGCAGTTTTTCTAATTTACCTGTCTTCTCCTGGGTTGAGTTCAAATGCCAGTGTTAGTTATATTTGCTGATTGAGTGACTGAATCCCAGGCAGCCAAAAGGCAAGTGGTTACAGCTTCTTAATCAGAGGACCCATCCAGGGCACCTTTCTCTTAAGGGTTGAGATTATTCACACTTTCCAGTTCTACAAGTATTTCACTTGTTCTTGTCTGTGCTAGGCCCTGGACTTGGTGATGGAAGAATATACAGCAAGGCCTCAGACATGGACTTGGCTCCCACATATGTGGTGCAAGAGAGGAGAATGAGCTTCTCTCAAAAAGTATTAACACAAAATAGAAAGTCATGATTGCCCTGTCATTCCCAGGAGGATAAGACTGCCTCTAGCTGAGCAGTCCTGATATCTGCATACACGCTGGAGAAGGTTGTACTTCACATGGACTTGAGCTTGGCAGCAATAGGTAGGTCTCACAGGCAGAGTTTCAGTGATGGACATTCCCAGCAGAGAGCCAGCCAAGCCGTTGAAATCAGAAATGTGTGGTGCTTGATAGAGAACAAGGAGTAGTTTGCAGGGAGCAGTTATGTGAAGAGGTACTATCTATATCCTATATAATAAAAGGTTAATATGAAAATCAACCAGCAGAATGACCGGTCACTATGATGTGCACTGACCATCAGGGGGCAGACGATCAATGCAGGAGCTGCCCCCTGATGCTCAGTGCACTCCCACAGGGGGAGTGCCACTCAGCCAGAAGCTGGGCTCACAGCTGGCAAGTGCAGCATTGGTGGCAGGTTCTGCCTCCACTGCAGTGCTAAGGATGTCCAACTGCAGGGCTAAGCTGTCAGCTGGACATCCCCCAAGAGCTGCTGGACTGTGAGAGGGTGCAGGCTGGGCTGAAGGACCCCCCCCCCACACACACACACAAGTGCATGAATTTCACGCACCAGGCCTCTAGTGTATATATTTAAAGGCCTAATAAGCCAAGTGTCCCTCTGACCGTTAGACCATTTGACCAGTCATTATGATGCACACTGACCACCAGGGGGCAGATGATCCAACTGATAGGTTAGCTTGCTGCTGGAGTCCACCCAATAGGGACTGGGCGAGATGGGCTGGACATGCCCTAGAGCCCTCCTGTGGTTCCTCCCTAATCCCTCGGCCTGGCCTGCACCCTCTCATAATCTGAGACCACTCTGGGGATGTCAAAGAGCCAGGTTTGGCCTAATTCCCACAGGCCAGGCAGAAGGACCCCACTGGTGCATGAATTTGTGCACCAGGCCTCTAGTGGGAAATAAAGCTGGAGTGGGAGGATGGACAGGTAAGTGCTGGGACTTCAGTGACAGTCAAGAACTTGCACTTTATTTGTAGGCAAAAGAGAAGTCACATAAGAGTTTTTAACAAGGGCATTGCATGTCAGAACTGTTTTTTTTCAGAAGACCTCTCTAGTGGAGGCAGGGAAGAATGCTTGCAGGAGAGACAGATTACAGCCTCCTTTCTACCACAGAAGGAGTTATACCAATCTGAATGAGAGCAGAGCCACAGGGATAGTTGGAAAAGAGGAAGCAATCTGGGGGAGGTTTAATTGATACAACTGATGGCTCATCACATGGAGTAGGGGAGGAGGCAAAGGAAAGAGGGTTGCTGGAGAAGAGGTAACCAGAGTGGCAGAACAGAAATATGGAAGGCAGGATGATAGGGGAGAGTTTTAATCACAGTTAATAGAATGGTCTCCTGCATTTTACACTTCACTTCTTAATGTTCCAAGAACCTTCACATTTATTGTCTAGATGCAATTGCGCGCACGCATATGTGTGCATGCATGTGTGTGTGTGTCCACTTCTTCATCCTGGGCTATTTGTATTTCAAATATGCCTTTTTTCAATTCGATATTCAAACTGGATATAAGGGTAAGCCAGAAGCTGAAGTGAATGAGGACAACGATGTTTCAGGACAGACAGACACACAGTGGAGGCTGAGGCAGCCAGCACAGTAAAGTGATAAGGCCTTTGTGCTCCACTACTGGCAAGGCTGAATTTGAATTACAGATCCTCCATTAGATACTAGCAAAATGGCCATGAGAAAGTTATTTAAAGCCTCCATGAGCACCATGTTTCTCGTGTGTAAAATGGAAGTTATAATGCTTTCCACATGGCATTTGTGATTATTCAATGGCATAATGTACGTAAAGCATTTAGCATAATGTCTGGCACATGGTCAATATGTAACAAAGCCTATGTGCCATTCTAAGCATTACTTTTATTCAATAACTGATAAATAGCAGTGCTTGCACACATGATATCCCTGAGATCTTGAATAGCACCTAGGAAGTACCTGACCAAGGAACAAGAGCCCAGCTCCATATTTACACTGTAGAGCAAAGTTTCTATCCCAAGAAGGTGGAAATGGAGTGGACAAAACAGGACTCTTGACCACAGTGAACTAACCATTAAATGAGCACCCCAAACTGGTGGTACTCAGATCCAGTCTACAAGGGAGAAGAGAGTCATGGCTGAGGATGGAGATTGAGAATCACCAGCACATGGGTGCTATTCAAATCCATGAAACTGGATATGGCCACCCAGGGAGAAAGAATAATCCTGGGAGGGCTGTCAGAGCAACCGATAGAAGAGAGAGACTTTTCTATTAGGACAGCAGGATTGATCAACAATGATCCAGGAAGATGAGAATTAAATGGTGCCCTCTGGGCTTATTAACAAGGAGGTCATTGGTGAGCTTGGTACCAGCTGTTACAGTGGAGCAGGTGGGTTGAGGGACGGGTTCACAAAGGGTTGAGGAGTGCAAGAGAAGAGAAGTGAGAGAAAGGAGAATCTGAATGTAGACAGCTTATCTGAGAAGTCTGTCTGGAAAGCAGGAAAAACTATTATTGTCTTCCAGACCAAGTGTGTGGAGATGGGGACTTAATGCAGGGCCATGTCTGCTTCTTCTCTGGAAAGTTGGAGACAGTATACACTAAGAGGTGGGAAGGTGGAGGCATCTGTCTCATAGAGCAATGTGCCAGTCGGTTAGTAGAAGGTTTTGAAGATGTGGAGACGATGCCAGAGTGGTAAGGTCCAATGGGAGTTGCAGAAGCACAGAGTAGTGCAGGGATGGGTGTGCTAGAGAACAGTGAGCACAAAAGCTTACAGAACAGGACTGCAGTTTGGGGTAGGGTGGGTCTTGTTGAGGTTTGAGGGAAATGATTACATGCATCCCTATCTCCTCAAAGTTCAGAGTAATATAAAAATAATATCCAGGGGTCAGACAAATACTTTTCTATATCCCCTAACAAAGGGACAGAGGATCCAAACTGGTTTCCAGAAATGCTACTCCATTCCTCACTCCTGCCTCAAATTAAATAGAGGACAGGCAGCTGCAAAAAGTAGATGACCCTCCTGGATATCACAGAAGGCTGGCACAGATAAAACAAGAAACCAGGATCACTGCATTTTCTTTGCTCTGTCTTACCAGACAGAGAAGGGATAACCCTTCCAGCCTTCCCTTTTCTTTCTCACAGATGCTGTTCTGGGTGCTGCGAATAGTCACAACTGATACTAAGTCCCTGACTTATAAGGGAAATAGGCAATAAACAGATAAAAAATTAAATCTAATATTTTTCAGTATGAAATGCCATGAAACAGTTAAAATTGGTAATGTAGCTAAGAGTGACTACAGGAAGACAGGGGACTGTTAATCTGGCCAGGGTAGAGAGAATGTCCTGGGTTCCTCCTGGACTTTCTGATCAGGTTGGAAACTCAGGGCAATCAACTCTGAAAATACTTTTGCCATCTCTAATTCTAATGTGGAATAAAGGGAGAGGATGTAGGTAAAATGACAAGGCTATTAATATACAAGAGGTTGTCAAGCCATTATCGTTTATTTCAAGTGGTAGTAAAAGCAGATGACTCATCCTTCAGAGCTGCAGGACTTTGCACCAAATAGTCTGGTTTGCCTATTTTCCTGAGCCTGAAGTTCAGAACACAGGGTTTCTGAGCATGAATAACCACGAGGACCTGCATTTCTTCACCCCATCTCTAAGAAAGACTTCTCCAACTGTCAAAGGTCCCAAGGGAACAAACACAGGCTTCAATAATGACTGTGAGCAGGGTGGTTTCCTGGTAGAGATGGAGCAAAGAAATTAGATTGAATAGTCTGTGTTTTCTTTGCACACCTTCAGCAGACACACACTCCTTTGCCTTGTGTAAGTTAAGAAGAAAAAGAGTGAGTCTCTTCTTGGAATTTTCAGGAGGAACATGTTTTCCCTGGTTCTCTGGGCAAGTTTAATAGCCTATATAATGAAACACATTTCACCTCCTAAGGTTGTGGAAAACCAATTGGCAAGTTCATAATGCCTGATGGGCCCAGTTGCCAATCATTTGTAACAATTGGGATGTTGAACTTGGTCAAGTGTTCCAAGAGGCTCCTTGGATGGAAGCTCTGCCATCGACTCTGCAATGTGAAGTAGCCTGTTCTACAAAAGACATTTGTTCTAACAGATTGGTAGGTGGATTGATCAAGGAAATAGGTGGTCTCAAAGTAAAAAGGTCTTTGTAACGAACAGGTGTTCTCTTTTTTTCTGATGCATCATCAATAACATCATTGCCTGGGCTTAAGTTCCAAATTTTTAGGACTAGAGCTCTTGTATGAAACATAAAGGACTTTGTTATGGGCTAAATGAATTTGATACATTCTATTTCTATAGACAACCTTGATAGGAAAAATAGTAGAATATGTGTTCATGTCTAAGAGCCTAGTATGATGGGCTATAGGAGGAATCAGGATTTAAAAGGGACTGTAAAGGATTCTATGTAACTGATCCTAACTTTCTGAAATAGAAATCTCTTTTATACTCTCCCACACAAATGGGACATTCAGCCTTATATTGAAGCAGGGATGGGGAATCCAAGACAACCTGTGTCACTTTTAGACTAGCTCTACAGAAAAGAAGTCCTTTGGCATGATAAGTAAAAAATTTCCTGAGAAAAAGGTAGATGGGCCAATTTGACTCCCGTTGCTTTTCAACTCTAAGCTGGCCAGGAAAAACATTTAAACTAGAACTTAGAGAGCCTGTCCCTACCACTCTTTTGCCCTACCCACATAGGCAGGCATGGTATGGCTTCCCCTCTATAGGCATCCACTCTGTGACATTCAGATGATTTGACTTTGGGTGGTGGACACAGAATGCAATTATAGATCATGTACCAAAGAAATGTATACTTGAAACCTATATAACAATATTAAATAATGTCACCCCAATAAATTAGAAAAATAAGTAAGTGGTGCATTATCTCAATATTTTTGGTATTGTATGGATCAAAGATTAGCCAAGAATATGTAGACATTACACTCATCTGGACATCCTAAGGTCAACATTAAGGTTCTGCTATTTCTTCATAGATAAGTCCTAAAGACCTCACTCAGAACCTGTTTATATTTAGTCTACATATAGTTCTAAATATCCCGCTGAAGTCTGGGTACCCATTACAAGCAATTTAACAATTAGGAGGGAACAGTGCTTACTCACCTGATAATCAAGGCTGCAAATAGTTTTATGTATTGCCAAAATAATGCAATTAGCCATGGCATTTTCAGTGTATTCTTGAGGAAATTACTTTTCTTCTCTGAGCCTCAGTTTCTATTTTTGTTTGTTTGATTGATTGATGTGAGAAAGATGATAGCATCCTATCCATACTTCATATACCTGTGTTTTTCTCAAGTCAGATATTGTGCTGGATCATTTATAGTGCTTTTACTTCAAAGTAATGAAAAACCTTACTTAAATTGACTCAGACAACAAAAACATTTATAACAGGAAGTCCAGAGGTATGTGGGCTGCTGGGTTGCTTAGCACTGCAGCTCAACAATGTCATTGAGGACCATCTCAAGACAATAAAATATAGTTGTCTTTTTTCTTTAGTAGCAGAACTAAAACAAGAACTGGACCCAAAGGGATCTAACGGTTAATTCAATTGTCTACTTCCTTTGCTTTCTTAGAACTGTGGATATTCCAAATGCAACAGTTGCCTTCTGTATGAGGCCATATTGGGAAAAAAATCAAACATCACTGGAACTTGAAGAAAGCTATGTTAGGGCAGTTCTTGCTGTTCAACTGACTTTAAAGTCCTAAAAATCCAGGAAGGACCTAATTCCATGATATGGTTCAAGGTATATCAGAATTAAAAAGGGTCAAGAAAGTTGGAGAGGACATAATCTGTTTAGCATGCTTCTGGTTAGGAGTGCTGAGAGAATTAGATACTTAGAGGAATAGTGTGGGAAATGAAATCAGTATGTATCACTAGTGCCAAGGTGCTAAGATTGGGTTTTCTCTTTTAGGGGACATTACATGATTTAAGTAGGGGAGTTTGACATGGTAAGATTTATGTTTCTGAAAGACTAGTATGACCATTATGCCAAGCATGGATTTGAGGAGGTAGGGTATGAGACCAGAGGTAGCTGGTTTCTTAAGGTACTGTTCCAATATTCCAGGAAATAAATACTGAGAATATGACCTAGGTCAGGGCAGAGGAGATAGAGAAAAGGGGTTTGATGTCCTTCAGATATTAGTCTCATGCTGGTAATTAGTGACAGATTGGATGTGGGTGGTCAGGGAGTGTTCAACCTATGGGGATCTTCAAGTTTCAGGTGTGGCTCCCTAGTGCTTCTAGTGCCCTTCACTGAGATAGACTCCACAGGAGAAATAGGATGCTGTGATAGAGGTTAAAATTTTCATAGTTTGAGATGTGTTGACTCAGAATTACCTGTGGATGTACAAGTGGAAATTTCCAGGAGCAAGTTAAACATATTAGGATGGAGCTTAGGACAGAATTTTAGGTTAGAGATGGACTTATTAATATTATGAATGATACTAGAGGCTTGGTGCACAGGATTTGTGCACTGGTGGGAGGTGTGACCTGTGGGGATTGGCCTGCTGTGGGAGCACTGGTCATCCCGGTCAGCTGAGTGGCTGTGGACCCACTCTCTGAGTGGCTGCTTCCTGGTCTAGCATCTTCTGTGGAACTGGAGCACTCACTTCTCCAGCAGACCCGGTTGGGGCTGGGCCCAGGGACAATAGCACCAAGAGGCGGCAGAGTAGGCCTCAGTCCCGCAGCAGCCATGAACCCACCTCCCAGCCTCTGGTGTCAGCTCTGAAAGCCTGGTGGTGGCAGTGCTGCATGGTATCTGGAGGAGGCAGCAGGGAGTGAGGAGGAGGACCCTGGGGTGAGGAGGTGAAGATCACAGCAGTTCCTGCCCATTGGCCTGGGATTCACAGCAGGAACAGCTGCTCATCCTGGTCAGCCGAGCAGTGCTCCCACTGTGGTAGCACACTGACTACCAGGGGGAAGCTCCTGAATTGAGTGCCTGCCCCTGGTGGTCAGTACACATCATAGCAACTTGTTGACTGGTTGTTCTGGTGGTTCTGCTGTTTGGTCACTAGGCTTTTATTATATAGGATTGTATAGCCTTTAGTGTTTTACAAAGCATCTTCACTTTCATGATTTTATCTAATCCTTACTTCAATTCTGTGAAATAGACATTATTTTTCTTACTTCCCAGCTGAGGCAACTGAATCCCAGGTAAGTTAGATTACTTGCCTAAGATCAGACACTCTGGAAGTAACAGGGCTGTGCTGGAATGCAGGTCCCCTACTGCTGAATGCCATACTTCCCACTGTGCTTTAAATAGCAAAGTCAGTTTCACAGAGATGGTGGGAAAAAACAAGAAGATTGCTGAGGTCCCTCAGAAAGCTTATGGAGATTAAGAAGATAGTTAGAATGGTAAATGAGATTGATTTTTTAGTTTTTCTTTCTGAGAATTCATTATTAGTGTATAAAAATGCCACCATTTTCTTAGTGTTGATTTTGTACCCCTTACCTTGCTGAATTCATTTATTAAGTCTAGTAGTTTCCTGATGGATTCTAGAGTTTTCTATATAAAATATCATGTCATCTTTGAATAATGACAGTTTTACTTTCCCCTTTCCAATCTGAATTCCTTTTATTTCTTCTTCTAGTCTGATTGCTGTAGCTAGGATTTCTAGTACTATCTAAACTAATAAAAGCATAATATGCTAATTAGACCAGACACCTTCCAGACGTCATTCTGGACAAAGCCATGGGGACAGGGGATGAGGCAGAGGCAGTTAGGGGTGATCAGGCTGGCAGGGGAGGGCACTTAGGGGCAATCAGGCCAGCTGGGGGGAGAAGTTAGAGGGCAATCAGGCCAGCACACAGAGGTGGTTAGGGATGATCAGGCAGGAGAGCAGTTAGGAGCCAGCGGTCCTGGATTATGAGAGGAATGTCCCACAGAGATTGGGCCTAAACAGGCAGTCAGACATTCTCCAAGGGGTCCAAGATTGGGGAGGGTGCAGGCCAGGCTGAGGGACCCCCCCCCCTATGTATGAATTTCATTCACTGGGCCTCTAGTGTTGTATAAGAGTGGTGAAAAAGGACATCCTTATCTTGTTCTGTTTTTAAAGTAAATACTTTTAGTTTTTTCCCCATTGAGTGTTATGTTGACTGTAGTTTTGTCATATATAGCCTTTATTAT
>PVJC01016210.1:0-33940 GCA_004026665.1 Murina feae | reverse complement strand
TGATTTAGATATTTTTGCTCTTTTTTTTAAAGAATAAAGCATACAAGAAGTTTGAATTTGATGATATAATAAATATGCTGACTCTGATGCACTAAATTTTGCATTATTTTTGAGTACTAATTTCCAGAAAGTTAATAATAAGTGATGGAAAACATGATCTTATAGGATATAATTCTTTGGCAATCTGGGAACAATCTCACCAGACTGGGAGTGCGGGGTGCACCAGGAAGGGGTCCTATTGGTGCACTCAGTGATGACTCCCAAGCATCTCCAACAGTGCCTAGCACATAGCAGGTGTTTAATAAATATTTGTTGAATGTTGACAAGACTCAAAGAATGAATGAGATAATTAGACAACTGTCTGGCTATTTTGTGCCAAAAATATTACTCACTACATACACGCTGAAATTTAATAAGGAAAATATATCATTTCAAGCCCTTTTTAGTCTTCCCTTCACTCGCTAAGCCCCATATAAGTCCTGAAGTGTAGACAAGCAAAGAAGCCTTCCCTAGCAGGAGCAAAACATGCCTGATGAATGCGCCCAAAAAGAAAACTCCAATTCCTTTGTCTTTCCATCCATCATGTCCCCAAATGTGAAACTGACTCTACACAAATACAGAGTCATTTTTTTCTATTTTCTGGGTCATCACTCTAAGAGTGCATATTGCTCCTTCAGCCTGGCACTTCCCTCTCTCTTTCTTTCATATGGACACCCAGAGAAACGATCCAATCCTTAGTCGCTGCATCTCCATAAAGATCAGAAACAATATGGTTCTCAATTTGCAATATGTAAAGCCTGGATGTGGGAAGCTAAATGAGCTTCCCGCTAGATGCATGATGTGCTACTTAAAAAAACACTAAGCATAATGTTTTGTTTTCCCAGCACTAGGACCCAAATTCACTTAATTATAGCCTTTTCAGAGGCATGGTATCTTAAGGAGAACATGTCAAGCAGAAATAAAAACCAGCTTTATGAGTATCAAATGCCTATGGCTATAAGCTACCTTTATATTTTTTTATATTATAAATGGATTTCATGTTTATCTTTTAAAATATAAAACAGGGTCACATATTCTTATACATAAACTATGGAACTTGTAAACTATCCATTTTATAGAACTGGAATGCTAAGTTACACGTTATATTCTAATAAAATATTAAAACATCAACCATATCATAACAAATGAGCATAAACTTGGTAGCTTCAAACAACAAAAAATTATTCTTTCAGTCTGTAGGTTAGAAGTCTGAAAAGGGTCTCTCACTGGGTTAAAACCCATCTTTTCCACTAGACTGTAAGGTCTCTGAAAGCAGGACCTATACATTTTCTTTACTCATCCTGGAAACGTATTTGGAGAATCTACTAAGTTCTAAAAATTGTGCTATGTGTTGAGGATACAAAGACGGCCCTAGCAAACATATGGTCTGGTACAAAATCAGGTCTATCAGAACCTCTCAATAAATGTGGGGTGAATTAAGTTATGTCAATGGTTCAGGAATGTCAATACAACAGTAAGGTTCAGAGTAATGTAACTGTAAATTCTGCTTTCTTTTAGTGGATCATGCAAAATAAGATGACAGGCCTTATTATTAGAGAAAAACTGTATTGATTTTAATACATTAGGTTTTGAATTTGGAAGTGCCTATAATTTTGTAAGATAACAAAACTCTTTTAACTCATGTAAATAAAGAACTTGAAAGAAACCACCAACTACTGTCAAACTATGTAGGTGTTTTTATATCATAAAACAATTAATTCTTACTGTATGCTGATAATTACCCATGTACTACAGTATGTAAAGTGATAGCATGAACCAGTGTAACAAGATGCCAGGTTATTATTTAGTAATTTAATTTCTTCTGCTCCAAGTGGCAATCCTTATGACAAAGTTTAAGAAAGTTCCCCACCATCAGAAAAACTGTCTGATTCAGAGAGTATAATCCATTATAACGTAACTGTCAACCTCAAATAAAAACATACCAATGATTTTGAATTTATTTGCCCTAAATATGTATTTCCAGAGCCAATGTCAGAGCCTCAGAGTAGTTATGTAAGCATGTATAAAGCTCCAGACTGTATTTAAAAATTTTTAATGTGGCTAAAAATAACCTCACACATGAAGAGAAAGAAAAACAAACCCTACACACTGGAGCATCTATTTCAAAGAAGACAGACAAAGCAATATTTTAAGTAGAGTAAATTTTAAAATTAGAATAAAAATTTTAGTCTCTCACTGTCATAATTTTTAAATTCATCTTGAGGGATTATTTGCTTCTTAGACTCAATAGTCCCAAGAGAATCATGTTACTAAACAATAAAGAAAATTATAATGCTTTTAATAGACAGAAAATTTATGGGAAAGATAGAGGAAGTTCTACTCATCGAGTTTTTTTCTCACTGATTTTAATAGCCCAATGTTTGGAAAACATACAATCTGAAAGTGAAACAAAATGTGAAATAATGTTTGTATGTTAATAAATACGAGTACAGAAAACAATAACAATATTGAGTCAAAAGCCACAACTATATGCTGGTACTGAAACAGTTTAAGATGGGGGTACACACATTTTTTTGTCTGAAAAGAATGAGACAGGAAATATCCAGGCTTCATGGATACTACTGTGGTACACACCCTGCCATGGTAGCTTAAAACCAGCCACGGAAAATATTTAACAAATGAGCATGGCTCTGTGCCAATAACAATTTGTTTATGGACACTGAAATCTGAATTTCATGTATCACAAAATAGTATCATTATTGTGATTTTTCAACCACTCAAAAATGTAAATATTATTTTTAGTTTCCAAGTCATACAAAAACTGGCAGCAGGCTGTTATTTGCCTGCAGGACACAGCTTGCCAAGCCTTGGTCTAAGGCATCACAGAACAGCCTACACATATGAGACCAAATACAAATACATGTACAAGAACAAATCAAATAATATTTTACATAAAGGCTTAAAATATTATTCCTCAAAGAGCTATGGTTCTATCTGATTTTGCCACCTAGTTATCCTGAAAATTTCATAAGATTAGTTTCTGTCTTAGTGTAAAAGGGCCACCCTTTGGAATTAGTTTTGGAAAAGAATAAACTATGTTATACATATTAACAGAAAGAGAGGAGGAGAAAGGAGAGGAGAAAAAGGAGGAGGAGATAACCCTTGAAACTAAATAGTAATTAAACCTCAAGGCTCTATGTACATTTTGACAGTTCAGTTTAAAATTCATACCATATGATACAATATGCAAATTTATAAGATGATATTTCCTTACTTCTAACAATTTTATTTCACTGAGAATTAAACTTCTTACTTTAGGTGGACCGGTCAGCTGGGCACAAGTGCTTATTATTTATACACTAGGAGACTGGTGCACAAAAATTTATGCACTCAGCGTGGGGGGCGTCCCTCAGCCCAGCCTGTGCCCTCTCGCAGTCTGGGACCCCTTGGGGGATGTCCACCTACTGGTGTGCCTGGCCAGCCTGGGTGAGGGGCTAATGGCTATTTGTAGGCTGGCCAAGCCCACCAGTGGGAACCCTCACCCCATGGAGGTGTGGCCAGCTGGGTGAGAGGCTGAGGGCCATTTTCAGGCTGCCCATAGTCCCTTCAGGGTTTTAGTCTCTACTCGGGTACCTGGCGAGCCTGGGTGAGGGGTTGAGGGCCGTTTTCAGGCTGCCCACAGCTCCCATTGACCCAACATCCCAGCGAGGCTGGCTGGAATCAGGTTTCTGGGGTTTATTTATCTTCTATAATTGAAACTTTGTTACCTTGAGCAGAGGCCTAGGCAGGTAACAAAGCCTCCTGTTTGCTTCAGCTCCATGGCTTCTATAATTGAAACATAGGCAGTTACAATGGAAGCCTCCTGTTTGCTCTAGCTCCGTGGCTGCCGGCCTCGATCTTGGCTGGGTTAATTTGCATACAGCCACTCTAATTGGCTGGGGGTGTGGCTTAGGTGTCTCAGAGTGATGGTTAATTTGCATAATTTTATTAGAGTAGATATTGGTTTTAATGTAAGAAAACTGCTCTTCAAACACTTTCAGCCTATACCATATCATTATAAAATTACATATCATTTTAGATTGCTCACTAATTGTATTTTTGTAACTTTCTTTCCCAAGTAGAGGAATTCTGAGAGAGAAAAAAGTCATTTCTTATAATACTTCATCTTCCACAGTAATCGGTATCATGATTAGCACATATTATGGCTCAAAGAAACTTTTTCAATGACTAAACTTTGTTTAATACATAGCAGGAAAAAATTCCGGTATTTGCAATTCTATATTAAGGCAAAAAATGTAATCTAACGGAATAATTATCTATTGATTTTAATGCATTAGGTTTTGAATTTGGATTACCTATAATTTTGTAAGATAACAAAAATCTGGACCATGCCCATAGGCATAGAGAGGTAGAGGAATTGGATTGCTAGTCTCTCCCCCAGCCTCTTGCTGACATCCAAACTACCCACATGTCCCAACAAGGACTTCCAACTTGTTTCGGATTGGCTGAGGACACACTGTTTGTAATTATCAGAAACCATATGAAACGGAAAAAGTTTTAGAATATGTAACATTCAGAGATATTAAGCTACAAAAGCCTAATATTCACCACCAAGTATTCTATCAGTCAACAGAATGAAAGTAAATTCAAACAGAACATCTAAATAACCCTACTATATTCTTCCAAAGGTGGAAGAGACTTCAAAGACCAGATATTTAAACAGTTGCTTCCCCTCCATTCCCTCAATTACCCGAGTGGAGTGATTGTTCCAGGATACGACTGGTCTTTGATCTTTAATGCCATTTTCGTAATGGCCTCTGCTAGGATCCCATCCTTTCTGTATTTAAAACGTGGTCAACTTGGTCTGAGACAGTATTATGGAACAACATAAAGAAGAAAAGAAGAAGACAGTGACAAGAAACAATTCCTCCCCTTCCTTTATAAAGGGAAGTGTTTAATCATGTGATAAAAATAGAAACAGTGGAAACTGAAGAAGAACTTGCAATATTGGGGGTGCTTTGTAAAAAGTCAATTTTTCCAAGTAAGACTGCAATCTAAAGGACCACAATAATAAAATCAACTACCAAAGTGCTCACCAAATTCAAAGATAATAAAGAAAGCATGAGTGAACTCTTATGGATAAATCTACCAGGACTCTGTCTGAGTACCATAGCCTCATCCATCTCCAGCCTCTGTGGACATAGACTGAATCCTCAAGAGAGAGCAGGTGACAATGACCAAAAAACTTTCAGGGTGAGAAGCCTGTTTGGAAAAGGACAGATCCACATGGGAGCACAGTTCTGCTCTCCTCTCTCCTTTCCCCAATGCTGACAAGAATGAAAACAGTCACTGGAATGGGGGGAGGGAGGGGGCAGAAACCAAAGTACCACTAATTCAAATACAAGTTATATCCCAAAGCACATATATGAACAAACAAATAAAAAAAATGAGAGGGAAAAAGGGAGACTGTCAGTTACGGGTAAATAAACAAGAGCTAGAAACATTCTCAAGTCCAATCAAGTCACAGTGTTAAGGAGCTCAAAGCTCCTTTCTTTGAAGTTATAGTATCTAAACGTGGGACGGAGACATCAAAAACATGGTGGGCACCAAAACGATTAAAGCTTAGTTAAGAACATTAGATTACACTTCATGATTGAAGCTACCTTCACAAGATTACTAAATGTACTTATTGCTGCATTTTGGCGCATTAATAAAGAACGTTATAGTCATTCAAAATTACCAAAAAATGTGTTTACCTGAAATCCAAATCAAAATGATATGTTTTACAGTCTGAACCCTGAATGGGGCACACTCTTTATTCCATTTAAAATATGAATCTGCAAATCTAAAATTTTAAAGATGTCCAACATCACAGCCTAAAAAGGGTGTCCACTAAAACGATCAAGCTCCAATGTGATTAGAGTTCACTAATAACGATCTTCCCACTCTTCCTCCTGAAAATAAGGTAGAATTCTTGCTGGTATTCAGTGGAGCAAATGTCATTTACTCATCAGAAAATATACTAAGCACTTATATAGAGGACAAAGCATCCACATGGGTGCATGACCGTTTCATCTTCAGAATGCTTTCAAGATCACTGGCATCCTCACAGTTTACCCAGGTGCCAGGGGAGCCCCTGAGGACAAAGTTTATGCTACCTCCCAAGGTCTCCAATTCTCCAATTTGTGACTAAGACTGTAATTTCGATTCCCTAGCTACAGTTCCACTCACTAGACACATTTGCCAGAAGAGACATCAATCTATTTCCCATATCTGTTGTGTGGGAAGGATTAATTGGGAAGTGCCCATTAAACTAGCTCAGATGTACCCAAAGGTAAAGGAAGTAAACTTTAATTAGACTTTAAATAAAGAGAGACAAAGATAAACTCTTTGTAACTGGTCCTCTTAATTATAGTAGCACTCTCAGTAGTTCATTGGTTCTTGACTGCCACACTCAAAGACCTACACCCTCACTCATTCAACCAATACACAGTGAATGTTTACTGTGATTAAGACTCTTGTGAAGATTTGATTTAAAAAAACAACAACACAAAAAATGAAGACAAACAAAAAAACCCTTAAAACTAAAAGCAAACCTGATGGCATCCATGGATCAGAAGTTGGTTTGGTCAAGGTGTTCACTTGCTCCCAATTGAAGTCATCATCTTCAGCTTGATTATATCCACACATGCTATATGGCTCATCAAAGAGGCAACCTCCTAAAACATAACAGAATGGAAAGTAATGTAGATAACACTAGACCTCAGGAAAAAGCTATGATGATTATAGGTTACCATAAACCTTCTTGATGCTAATTAAATTTGACTTGAACTTTGTGCTGAGGAACTCTGGATATTGACCCTATTATTACCCTTGTTAGCTGAATATTAACCATGTCTTGCCAAAATGCTGTATTACATTGTTCCCCCAAAAGAACCAGTATTTTAAAAATTCAATTAAAAGTAAGACCTATACAAATTTATAATTCCTATTTGGCAGATGCACAGGAATTTGGAATAACTGATCCTGTGTTCAAAACTATAATAGAACTATACAAAGTATTCAATGTGTTTTCTATAGAAAAACCATTATAATTTGTACAAAAAATTAAAAGAAAAAACTTTCACCATACCACTGGCACGATGGCAGGAGACAAAACTCAGTAGAGATCATAGACATAGCTTGCACATTATTTTTCTGGGGATTATTCTAAATTTACCACAAAACTGGTTTATTTTACTAGTAATACCTTGGATATTTTAGGTATCAAAATTAAAACAGGTTATAAATTTGCTTATAGTTCACAGGCAAGAATAGTTTAAAGGTAAGAATAAATTAAAACTAAACATGTGGTAAACATATGCTTAATTTTGGTGCTAGAAATATGACTACTTAAAAAAACACACAATAAAACAATGTAATATATGCAAAGCAATTTAGCTGTTTCAGCATCCTGGGGCACAGAGAAAATGTTCAGTCCCATCCAGCATCCTTAAATGTCTCCTGTTACTTCGAATTACTATAGTATCAAGTCTTTTCTCCAATGTTTTACATTTCAAAAATGACTTATTACATTGATCAAATCAATTATTATGAATACTAGAGGCCCAGTGTACAAAATTTGTGTACTCTGGGTGGGTGGTGTGGGCATCCCTCAGCCTGGCTTGTGCCCTCTCACTGTCCGGGAGTCCTCGGGGGATGTTCAACTGATGGCTTAGGCCCACTCCCTACGCGGTGGGGTGGGAGAGTGGGGGGGGGGGAGCCTAAGCCGGCAGTCAGACATCCTTAGCACTGCCACCAGTGCCACTTTACTCACCAGCCATGAGCTCTGCTTCTGGCTGAGTGGCGCTCCCCCATGGAAGCGCAGTGACCACCAGGGGGTAGCTCCTGTGTTGAGTGGGATCAGGCTGAAACCGTCTCTCCAACATCCCCCAAGGGGTCCTGGATTGTGAGGGGGTGAAGGCCTGGCCAAGGGACCCTACCAGTGCATGATCAAGGCTGAGAAGGGACCGCAGGAGAGCTCCAGGGCATGTCTAGCCTGTCTCACTCAGTCCTGAATGGCCGGACCCCAACAGCAAGCTAACCTACTGGTCAACGGTCTCCCCCCTGGTGGTCAGTACACATCATAGCAACTGCTCAATGGGTTGACTCTTGGCCCCTAGTGGTCAGTGCACATTGTACCAAGCAGTTGAGTGGACTTAGCATATCATTAGCATATTACAATTTGATTGGTTGAACGGATTACTAGACACTTAGCATATCAGGCTTTTAATATATAGGATTCGATTAATCATTAGATCATGTCATTAATTACATTAATTTAAAATTAAAATTATAATTATCTGTCAATGATAAAAATTAAGGGTTCTAATCAATAACACATAAAAATAAGAATATTATTACACTACTAGAGGCTTGTTGCATGAAAATCGTGAAAGAGTAGGCCCTCACAGGCCCAGCTGCCTTACAACTCTGCTGCCCCACCCCCACCCACTGGTTGTTCAGGAAGGTTGTCCCACCATCCAGTCTAATTAGCATATTAGCTGCTTATTATATAGGATGTCTGCACTGTATGCCCTGGCAGCAATAAGGGAAACAACAACTGCACAACCTCAGAGATAAAACAGATGTTAGAGGTGACCTGGTCCAACTCCCATTCAAATGTTTAAGTCAATCCAACAACCTTCTAGACAGACAGACAGCTTATGAACAGGTGAGGCACTGTGAATTTTAAAAAAGCATCCTTACCATGTACATAACTCTCTCTTTATAAAGGTCCACCACACTCTGTTTCCTGAAATGTCTACTCATTTATCTTAGCTTTACCTCTACAGAAATAGTAAAAAGTCTCAGCTCTTACCCAGGAAAGCTGATCATTGGAAAAGAACTGTCATGTTCTAAGTCTTCACTTCTCTGGGCTAAACATGCTTTGCTCCCTCCAGTTCTTCCTACGAGAAGCTAGAAAGACTTTCACCATCCTAGTAAACCTCTGAACATTCATAGGTTTATCAGCACTTTTTCAAAGTAAGACTCCAAGTTCTAAATTCAACTGTCTACTGCCCTGGACCTCATGCTCTGTCAGCAGTCTGAACAGGGAGCTGGTCCATTTTGAGCTTCTAGGAACCTGAATTACCATAAGGTCCTGAAATTCAAATCACTGCTGTTGAGCCAATTCTCCTCTCCTATACTAGGAAAGGTAAGTGACTATGAATGAAAACATAGGATGTATTTATCCTCACCCCTATCTCTTTGTTTTCAGTGCATCACTCCAGTCTATTGAGAGCTTTTGGAATCCTTATTTTGTATTTGGGTATTAGTCATCCTACCTAGACTTGGGTATCTGTTAATTTGGTAAGCATGCTTTCTATGTCTGCCACCAAATCGCTGATTAAAAAATAAAACAAAACAAAAAAAGTTAAACAGGGCAGAATGAGGGAGCTCAGACCCTTTTAAGAGAGGCCTGTGCTAGGTTTCTAACTTTCTCTTAGTTGTGATCTCCAGGTGAAACTGATGGTGAAATTAGTGGCTTCGGATGCTGTGTACTGTAACATGTTTAACAGAACTGGTCAATTAAACAATCCACTGGGAACAAAAACACGCTATAAAAATACAGTATCAACTTAATATTTCAGCTTGACACATGGTAATTTATACTGCCCTTCATTCAGTTTTAACAAGTTCAAAGAAACAAAATGGATTTGCTTAAAGCATATACTAACAACTTTTGACTTTGGGGTAAGAAATATTTCAAGACAATGTAAACATGTATGATAAATATGTTCTCTTATTTGCAAACCTCAGATCTGGTGTAGAAAATAGCATCTGTACTGTAGAAATAAGCCCAAACAGTGGGTAGCACTAATAATGTTCAAAAAGAAAAAAATAACCATGGAAACATAGACAGTACACTGATGATGAAAGTCCTGCAGTACAGTTTTAAACAGTGAGAACCAGCTATGGGCATCCACAGAACAACTCAAGGCTGGTTACCGATCTGCTTTATGAAGCAACTGTTGACACTAAAGATAAAACCAAATGTAAAAGGAAGAGAATGCACAGCTGACAGCAACCCCAAAGACCAATGCAGTGCTGGTGCAAGGATATAATTTTCCTATTACATAAAGCTACTTTTATCACTTGAAAGGAAACATAAAAAGATGATATGGTTCTTTCTGGACTCATGTATGATTATCAAACCACTGGAAAAATAGGACAAACTATGAATTTCCTATTGACAGAAGAGATATCCCCCTGCACACCGATTTTCAGATCTACTGGCAATCATCCAACAGATGAGCGACCCTAAAATACCAAAGGTGGTGGATGGAACTAAAATGGGATGAGATTAAGGTAAACAACATCAGAACTGAAATGACCATTTTGAGGATGAGTGAACTAAACTTTTGGTGTTTTATTTTATTGTAAAACTTTTGGTTTTTAAGGCAGCTCTGTGTAGTGATGGTAGTGAACAGGTTCCGGGGTCAAAGGTCTGGCACATCCACATTCGTCCACTCCTAGCTTTGTGAGTAAAGACAAATCAGCTGGCACTCTGCACTCTGACTGCCCTACCTGAAGAATGGAGATAACATGTACCTTATGTGGTATTTCTAATCATTCAATTACACAGCAAATGTAAAGTTAGTGCAACAGTGTCAGGCATGTTCAACCACATCTGTTATTATTAATTCGTAAATCCTTCGTACCATATACACCTCATACAACAATTATTCTCATGAGTTCATTTCACTGCAAATAGTTAGACTATATCATTGGAAAGTTAATAAGGAATTAAAGAGTTGTGAGCAATCCTGCAGCACACTCCAGTGGGCTTCCTCTATGGAGCATGTGGGATTGATTGTAAATGCTTTGAGGCCAGTGAAGAGTATGATGAGGAAGCAAAGCCTTCTGAAACTTAGTGAAATGAATGAGCATTTCCAAAAATAAGTCTCCTTGGTTTTCAGAATAACACAATTTGCCATCATATACAGGAATGTGGTCAGCGGCAGACTTTGTCAAGGTTTGCCCAGAACTGTCTTACTTGGACTAATGCCCTATCGCTCATGGCTGCACTGCATTTCTCTGTCAAATCAACGTAAATTAGTTCTCTTTTGTGAAGGGGAATTGAGACTGAGCCATGTCATAACTAAGATGGAGGAAAGGTGATGCGAGATGGGTGGGGCGGCAGCCTGCTTCATTCACATTCTCTCTCACTCACACATATGTACATGCCCACATGTCTGCATCATCCTAGTTTTTCCTTAGCAAATGTGAATACAACACACTAAAACACTACATGTGCTGAATAGATAATAAATTTTTATGCAAAAGGAAGTGTCTATGGATGTCAAATACTTAGGTTATCATCACTGCTGATTCCTATGCAAAAATGATGATTGCATGGCCTATTCCATGACGTATCTTGCTATACAATGGCATAAAAGTTTAATTAACAAAATCAAAGAGAAGTTAAAATTCAAAAGCAAGGAAAACGGGCAAAAAAATGAGATTATATCAGGAATATAGTGATGACTCCACTTCACCACTAAGTAATAAAACAATGTCACCAGGTTCATTTCCTGGAAGTTAGCTACAAATTTATTTCACTTTGAGTTTGGGGTGGCCAGTCCAAAAGGAAAACACAATTGATTACATAATTCACAGTATCTGTGAGATAGTAACACTAATACTAAAACTGCTAATAGGGACTATATTTTACTGAGGACTTGTTTAATCCTGATTGAAACCCAATAAGGTAGATACTATGGTCTTCCTTTTACAGGTATATAAACTGAGGCACAGCGGTTACAGAATTTATACAGTGTCTCAAAGCTGGAAGGTAAAGCAGAGATTTGAAACCAGGCGTCCTGTGTTGACGGCCCAGATTCTTAACGCTATGCGATAGTATTTTTCATCTGAAAATCCAAAAGAAACACAACTACTTCTAATCTAGAGAGAACTATCTTCCTAGGACTCTGGTAAGAAGCAATCAACGTAAGTTAATGAACAGCGCTCTCATCAGCATCCACCAGAACAGAGCTATGGGTTTTAGGGTCTATTTAGTAACACAGTATGATAGCATGTCACCAAACTTTGATTCAATAAACTTATTTTTGTGGGAGCTCAGTGCATTCTAGGCTTAAAGCTGTAATATCCTCGAAAATGGCCTTTATGAATATTGTTTTCCTCAATAAAGTCTTATTGGGCTGCTAAATTTTGTGTATTTACTCCCCCCCAAAAAATTGCAACTAGCTTGTGGTATTACTGAAGGGTAGAGCCATATGCTTAAGAAAGCAGATGAAAGAGTGGTAGGCCAGATAATATTTCATGAAAACCGAATAACTTCAAAAGAATTGGTATCTGAAAGCCTATTTCTGCTCAAAAGTAATTCTGATTATAAATGTATCTAAGTCATCTTGGCATTCCCTAGAATTGGCACATGATAGACACCTATAAATGCTTTTTAGAAAACAGATAATTCCCCCAAATTTTATGCAGAATTCAGCTGCAATAATTTTACCTAATTTTTAAAAAAAGTTTAATGTGACAAACCCCTACACAATGAAAACAATTTTATTATAGCCCCACAAAACACCCAGCCCTGCTATAAATGTGACTAAGTCACTGACCATGTTCATTTTTTATTATGGTTGAAAACTATAATCCAGTTAAATGTTAATGAAGTCTACACAAATTATAGTTTTCAATTTAGAAAAGTTGAACTCTTCTTTTTCTGGCAATAATTAGATAGCAAGGCTAGTTGTCTATAAAGGTCATTCTTGATTTATGAAAATAAAATATTGTTATTTGCATACTGGAGGGAATTTATCTTTCTTCTTGCTTTAGAGTAGCAGGGAATTATTCAGTAGATCCAAGAATAGTATGACATCATTAACATAGAAGCTATAAAGGACAAGATGGTCCAGTTTTCCCCCAAAGGAAACCTCGTAAGATCTTTCACATGACCATTCCATATCCTACTGAAGAAAAGGCAAAGAAAAATACACAAGGATTAGAGCCCAACATTTAGGGAAGGGCTTAACATTTTTGAAATTGTGACCCACTGTCCTGGACACGTATATGTACATTGTACAAACCAAATTAATCTCTACTGGCATAGCATACACTGATCTTTTCTCTATCTTGTTCAATTTTGTAAAGGGTGAGTCTAGATTTACTAAACTGACTTCACAATTCTGCCAATAATGTTGTCTGTGGTACTTAAGATTTGGGCATAGAAACATTATCTGGGACTATCTGTTCAGCTTGAAGTTATCAATCAAAACTACTACTATGGGACTGCCCTATTAGGGCAGTCAGAGTGCAACCTGTGATTTACGAAGTTCTCTGGTATTAACAGCTACCATTCCGTGACCATCTGTCACGTGCCAGCCAGATTCTGCTTAAGGCAGCATGTAGTAATTATTTCATTTACTCCTCACAACCCGTATAAGACTATTGTCTTAATAGGTCTGGTTCAAAGAACGTGTTACATAGCAAAAACCATGCAAATATCTACATGTATTATTTAAACTTAAAAACTAAAGGCAACTGTCAGTATTCTTTATGCCAGTTACCAACACTCAGCTCTAAATTCACATTTCATTGCTTGCTCTGCAAAAATGTATCTGGGCCGACTAAGTAGGTTTCCTGTCCCCATTGTGAAGATGTTAAGCTCTGACAGTGGTGGGTCTGGACAGACACTGCAGTGGGGAGGAGTGGGCTCCCGGGCCTCCCTTAAAGGCCCTCAGCACTGAGGCTTCTCCAGCACAAGGCGTGCAGTGCAGGGCCTTCCTGGTGCTCCGCTGCCCTGGTGCATGGAGGCCGGCAGAGAGCAGCGTGCCCCAGCAACCACTTCCCCAGTGGTTTTGTAGCACCTTCAAAGGAACAGGACCCATGAACAGCTGTCCAAGCCACCCTCGAAGACACATTTCTTCTCTATTGTATCAGTGTGTCCCCACAATGACTTCCATGTCATCCACTGAGCCACAGGCATGCCCTGGATCTCAGCTCTAGAGATCTCCTCCTCGGACCTCTATCTCCGTCCTCCTGGACCAGTGACTGTTCTTCACATCTGCTACTCCTTTATTCTTTAGAGCTCAATTCACTTCATACTAGCCAATCTCTTGTATTCTAATCCGCTGTTAATTATGCTTTACAGAAAATGTTCCCTGTTCAAATCACTGTGTCGTTTCTGTCTCCTGACTAGACCTTGATGGATACATTCCTATTTTTAAAAATGGCCATTTGGAGTGGTCAAATACCTTGCCCAAAGTCACACAGAATTCGGTGTAGGGCCAGCAGTTAAACCGAGGCCTGTGTCCAAAATTCATACTCTTTCTACACATTATCACCCTTAACTCACCTTCATAAAATAAGCAACACAACAATGTGTACTATTTATATACTGATGGTTACATGAATTGCATTGCAAATAAGTTCCTGATTCTAAGAAGCCAGTGGAGGACAAATGTTAATTTCATAGATTTATTTATAACATACACACACGTTTTGAGCTCTGCCTTTAGCAGGTTAAACTGATTTATATACTCTAGCAATAGTTCTTCTTGAGATAATTACAGTCCATTTGCAGCTATTTTGTAAAAAGGCTGTAATACTCCTTGAGGAGATTTCTGGAACATTTTTTCTCATTTGTTCCAAATACAGAATGACCCCATTTAAGGCAGCCTTCACTAAATGCATGAAGTATTAAATGGGTCTCTATAAAAAGGGCAGATCAAAAACAAGTGCTAAAGTACCCCCCAAAAGAACTGATGTTATGTGTTCTATTTTCCTAAATTACATGTAATCTCAAGTGGACCTCTCCATTTTTTTCAATTTTAAAATAGTGAGATAAAAGGCCATACACTACACATTTCAAAGGATAAACAGAAAGTGAGCTATAGTATACATCATTATGTTAAGAGTTGTAAAAACAAACCTGCACTAACATTGCAAAGCCACTGCTTTCTTCTTGTACATCAACCCAGTGACAGCAACATTTAATTGCCTGCCAACAATGAATGTACATAATGCCTCTTAAACTTTGAGTGCCCCAGTGATGGTTAGTGAATCAGACACTAAACGTTATAGACATGCTCTTCTACATAATTTAATCAAGCAAGCAGTTTTTACACATTGCACAAGCATTTAAATGGCTAATGTTATATACTATTGTAAAAGTGCTATTTGCCAATGGATACATTTTACATAATTTGCAGGAAATAAGTTGCCTTTTCTGTCATTTACACTCACTGAATTCTTCATTTTATATCAATTTACTGATTCCTAATCATAAAAAAGACCTAATAAATAAGCAAATATTTTTCTCATTTATTTAAAATTTAAAATACATTTTTAATGGGTAATAGTGTTATTTATTTTCCAAAATATTGTACAGATACTGCCAAATCATTGGGGACCTAACTGTCTCTGTTTCCATCCTATATAACAAAAGGCTAATATGCAAATCGACCAAACAGCAGAACAATTGGTTGCTATGACACACACTGACCACCAGGGGGAAGATACCCAATGCAAGAGCTGCCTCCGGTCGGTCAGTGTGCACCCACAGGGATGGTGCTGCTCAGCCAGAAACTCTTTCCTACCTCCATAGCAGTGCTAATGGGGAGCAGACCTAAGTCGGCAGCTGGACATCTCTTGAAGGGTCCAGGACTGCGACCCCTGGACAGGCTGGGCTGAGGGCCCTCCCACCCCATGTGCATGAATGTTGTGCACCAGGCTTCTAGTATACAAATAAGTACCTCATAGAGTTGCTACAGGATTGATATAAACCACTCACATATATTTCCTGTAAATTTAATCTGCCTGAATATAACACCAGTGCTCTTATCTTCCACCAATATTGAAAACTATAGTGTGGAAAAAACGTTTGCCTCTATCATAGCAGTAGGAGTAAAAAGGGGAAAAAAAAATGACAATATCTGCAAGAACTGTCTGGAGGAGAACATAAGCACATCTAGATCAGTACTGACCACTTGATCTCAGAGAGGCCTGTGTCCTGAAACCACACTGGACCAGTGGTTCTCAAAGTAACCTGCATCATCACCTGGGCACTTGTTAGAAATGGAAATTCTCCCCACTCCCAGAACTACTAAATTAGAAACTCCCAGATGGGGTTCAGCGATCTGAGTTTTAACAAGCCAGACCTCCAGATGATTCTGAAATGTATACTGATGTTTGACAACTACTATTCCAGACCGGCCCATTTAACCAGAATCTTCTGGGAGCAGCCCCAGGAATCTGTGGTTTAAAAAAAAGTTCCCAGAATAATCAAATCATCAGCCTATTTTAAAAAAGTGCTCTAGATCAGTACTTTTAAATATTCAAAGAAGGAATCAGGTTTTTAAAAATACACAACCATACTATCTTTAATTATTTATAAATCACATAATGTAGTACTCTACATATGGAGATTATTACTGTACATACACACATATAACTGACCTTTAAAAGTACAAACTATAAAATAAATTAGAATTGATGTCCAAATATTTTCTTCTATACATCAGTGGATTGTATTATACTTCTCAAAGGGTGTGGGGAAAGCCTTTGCATATCACTGGTCTAAATAGCTCTTATGAATCATAAACATCTCTCAGGTGAATAAGGGCAATAGAATAGCACTGGCAGCAAAGTGTCCCAGGCTGTACTTTTTCTACAAGTGGAACTACTCAATAAGAGATACCCCAGGTAGAAAACAGATCTGGCTGTTGGTCAGAGATACTCCCCAAATTTTATAAAAAATAGAATTTCATTTTATGCCCAGGAGCACACCAGCCAGCTTGGTATGGTTTTCAGAAACCTATCTCTTGATGATTTTATTAGTATAAAAGCATTATCTGGGACAGCTCATAAAATAAACTCCTGAACTAACCAATATGAAGTGGAGCCACGTTATGCTATTCAGCTTATATCAGCCAACCAATTGTTTATTTTCACTGGATGCTGATTAACCTAAACTCAACTAAATGTATTTCCCTCAAAGAACATTTTCCTACATATCACATTCATTGCATAGAAATAATGAAAATGAATGTAATTACCTATGTCATCTTGGTAAAACATTCATTCCAATTCCCTACCATTAGGAATACTTACTCTAAAGTGAAAATGGTTAAGACGCAACTTAACTGGAAGCTGAGATATGGGGGCATGAAGTCAGAGATCTCCCAGCTAACCATTCTATCTTTGGGCAGTATATACAGTGAGCATAAGAACAGAATGTGCAGTGCTCAGATCATAGGTGCAATTAACATACCCGACCTCAACAATGAAATGGATGGTATGAGAGGGAAGTCTTTCATTTAGTCCGAGAGTCTAACACTCAAATGCCCCAATGAGCTGGAACTGAAAATGAGATAAATGAACTGATTCTCCCCCATACCTATCCATCAGTCACTGCTCCGTCCTCCTTCATGCCTCTCTTGGTGAACATATCTCATTGGGCTCAGGATACTTCTTATGCTTAAAGATCTAATTTTATTTATTTATTTATTTATTTATTTATTTATTTATTTATTTATTTATTTATTTATAAAAAGTAAGCTAGTCTTCAACCCAGAACTTCCCTTCAGGATTTTCAGGGGCAATTTTGAACAAATGGATCAATGCCCTATACCAGGTATGACTCTTTTGTAATACTTACTACCAATTTCCCAGGGAGATGGTAAAGGCTGAACTTGGTGATGAGTATGACAGGATTGTTTCAGGATGATAAATTTCTAACACAGCCACAACTGTGCTTGGTGCATGCTATCTGAAACAGGAAATTAAAGGGATAGGCATCTCTTTATCAATTTTGCCTATATTGGCAAAACCAGAGGCTCAAGACAAAAACTTGTGAGTTGAGTTGCCTCTTTGTTTAACACCTTACCCGCCCCCCTCCAGCACCAAACAACTTTCTAAATGGTGCTCCTATCAGTTTCCTATTCCTACCATACTGCAGTTTGATTTTTCTCTCATGTCCCCATTGAACTTGACCCATCTCCTCACCTCTACATTCTGCCCTCTCCAATATATCCCACACACTGACATTTTATAAAACACATAGGTGAAAATAGTCTCTCCCTACTTAAGGCTATTCATTAGCCCCTCACTGCTCATGAAATAATATTCAAATATTATCATGTGACATAAAGTTTTCCTGATTTGATCCTTTCCTACCTCTTTATCTTAATTTCCTACCATCACTTTCCTGTCACTGTACTAGTATACTCTGATAATTCCTGAACATCTGTAGATTCACCCCAATGGCCATGCTGTCCCACACGCCCACCCCAGAGTCTGGCTGGCAAACTCCTGTTCACTGTTCAAATCTCAGCTCACACTCCACCTTTCCTGGGTACCTATTGCTGATTCCTTTTCACAGATAAACTCAATCACTTATTCCTTTGTACTCTAACTGCAAAATGAGCACACCTTCTCATCCCACATAGTACTATGATTGTGAGCATGGCATATTGTCTTCCCCACTGCACCATGAGCTCCTGGGGCCTGGGCAACATTCCCTTCACCTGCCCTAGAGAGGTGCGGCTACTCATTAAATACCTACTTGAAAGTGTTTTGTAACAAAGGTAAGAACAAAAACCATATACTACTCTATGTTAGAAAAGAACACTGGAGAAGAAGCAGTAAAGGGCTTTATGCACTAACCACTCTGGCTACTCCAAGGGAAGAAGAATCCTGATTCTGGAGTGCTTGCCTTTTGACTGACCCACGGCATCTCCTTCCTTCCCTCCCTCTCACTTAGCGCCAGGCATTATGTCAGCACCGAGGAGGAAGCAGGGAGGAACACTAAAAGATACACAGAGGATTAAAAAGAAGCCCTTGTCCTCTGGAAAGAAATCTTGAGGGACAGGAAGAAATTAAAAAGAATATAAAAAATGATACAGGAGCAACGAGAGAGAGAGAGAGAGAGAGAGAGAGAGAGAGAGAGAGAGAGAGATATCATCCTGAATATCTGTCCCTAAATGGTCCAGATTAAAACAAAACAAAACAAAAACTAGAGTGTCAGCAACTAGAGGCAAGAATCTAAGATATCCATGGCCTGTTATTCTAAAAATCTGCATAATAAGGCTGTTATTTGGCAGACCTCAGCATAAGTCAACAAAAAGCAAACAGATTTTCTGTGTATCTACTGGAAGTCTGCTTTAATGTCTCAGTTGGTTATGTTTGATTTTATGTTCCAAATGTAAAAGGAATGTTAGTGATTACATATTATGTATTTTTCAAATTTATGAAACATAAAAATAGTGAATACTTATTCAATGTCAAACTTCAATTCTCGCGTCATAAAACAAGTATGCTTTGAGGGGAAAAAAAATTTATTATGTAATTTTTTGACTTGGGAAGCTGAGTTTCATGCAGAATTCTCCAAGCTATCAGCATCTGCTTACTAATGTCTATAATTATTGGAATCAGTTTACATTTTTCAGTCTATAACAAAGAGGATCAAAACCCAATATGTAAAAAATACTAAATTTAGATGGATTCATACAATCTGTCCTCTAGCCACTTCCACTCCAAACAAATATTTAGATCTAGCATGAGCAGGCCCATGAAAGCAATACATAAGTGCAAACAACTAGATATTAGATTGTTATCTTTATTTTGATAAAGATAACTCAAGGACAACAGACACAGGAATGCTGATGGGGAACAGTTTAAAAATAAGAAAATATCAAATTCAAGATTCCATACTATACCTGGCATGAGTCCTCTTTCTTTCAGAAACTATTCATTGAGATATTTTAAATATAAAGCCAGGAGCGCGGAGAGCTTTGCTTCTAATGAAGCCTTATTCCCCTCCACCCCCCATATTGCTGACTTGTTGTAAGAAGCTGTGGTCATCAGCTTAGTTAAAGTGTCACAATAAAGTTGGTTTTAACAATCTGAGTGTGCAATTTTACACTTGATTATACATGGCCTGGATCTCTCTTTATTTTAGGACTCAGGGCCCGGTGCATGAAATTTGTGCACTGGGGGAGGAGGGAGTTTCCTCAGCCCAGCCTGCACCCTCTCACATATTGGGAGCCCTCAGGGGGTGTCCTACTGACAGCTTAGGCCCGCTCCCTGTTCCCCTAGGGGAGCAGGCCTAAGCCGAAATCTGGCCTCCCTTTGTGGGAGGTGACCAGGCTAATCAGGGGAAGCCAACAGCCCCATTACCCCACTGCTGCAGCCACTGCCAGTCACTGCAGCCACCAAGGTGTTTTTATCAACACTGACTCCAGTCCTTTCACCATTAAGAAATGACAACTTTCTTTAGGCATTTTCAAGATGTGTCTTTCATAGGATATGACATTTCTTCTTTCTTTTCTTTTTATCCTCACCTGAGGATATGTTTCCATTGATTTTTAAGGAATGTGGAAGAGAAGGGAAAAACAGAGAGAAACTTCAAAGTAGAGGAACACTTTGATTGGTTGCCTCCTGCATATGCCCTGACCTGGGCCCCAGCCAGGGAGAAGCCTGCAACCTAGGTACATGCCCTTGGTCAGAATTGAACCCAGACCCTGCAGTCAGCAGGCTGAGGCATTATGCACTAAGCCAAACTGCCTAGGGCAGGATATGACATTTCCTAGCCCTCTAGCAGCAGACCTTCATTTTTTTTTCTCCAGGAGTGTGGTAAAAAAACCCTAGATTGCTTTTTTGGATTCTTATTACCCCAAGTTACTAAGAATATTACCAGTGGCATTCAGGGAGCTTAGCCAGTGAGCAGTAAGAAAAGGTGTTTCCTCTGTAGTTCACTCTGATCACTGGCTCCACCCCTGCCCTTCCAATCCGAGTTCCACCCCTGCCCAGGTCTGTAACCTCTGGCCAAGGATGCAGGCCTGGACAAGGGATCCCCAGACCACTGAGATCACCGGTTCTGACCCTGCCCAGGGAACCCCCAGACCCATGTGATCACTAACTCTGCCCCTGCCCAGGCATGCAGTCTCTGCCTGAAGCTGCAAACCTAGGCAGAAGACACGAAAGCCCCTCCAATCGCTGGCTTTACAGAGCCCAGGCCTCTGCGATCACCGGCTTTGATCCTGCCCCCTGCCATCACCAGCTCCACCCTTGCCCCACTGGCAGCCTGTGGCCAAGGCTACAGTTCTGGGCAGAGGACCCCCAGACCCCTACAATCACCAGCTCTGCCCCTGCCCCACTATAGCCTCTGGCCAAGGCTACAGGCCTGGGCAGGTGACCCCCAGGCCCCTGTGATCACCAGCTCCACCCTTGCCCCACTGCAGCCTGTGGCCAAGGCTACAGGCCTGGGCAGAGGACCCCCAGACCGCTGCATTGACAGTTCCACCCGTGCCCATACCCCTCCAATCACAGGCTCTGCCCCTGCCTCTTCTGGTCACCTGCTCTGCCCTTACCCATGCCTGAGGGCTCTGGCAAAGGCCTCTGGCCTGGGCAGGGGACCCCCACCCCTCTGTGATCACCTGTTCTGCCCCTTGGGCCCCCACCTCTCCCACCACCTGCCTGGCTAACAGGCCTGACCACCTCAGTGGTGGGGCTGAGCCAGACTGGGTGCCGCCATCTTGTGGCTATGGGGGAAGCCATCTTTGTGACAGTGATGCCTAATTTGCATATTACTCTTTCATTAAATAGGATGACTTTTCAGTGAGTTATTGTTGGTTCTTGGCCATATTGGATATTTTTTTTTTTAAGATCTCAACTTGTTCAGGTATATTTTTTATTCATTTCAGAAAGAGGGAGAAAGAGAAACATCAATGATGAGAGACAATCATCAATTGGCTACTCCCTGCATACGCAAGACTGGGAATCAAGCCCACAACCGGGGTATGTACTGATCAGCAATGGAACTAGTGGCCTCCTGCTTCATGGGCCCATATTCAACCGCACCAGCCAGGCAGATACTTAACTTTAACAACATCTAACCTAGCACTGGGTACCTAGTAAATTGAGAATAACTCCTTGTGGATCAATATAATATTGACTGGGCTTAATAAACAGTAACCCTTCATAGGGCCAGAATCTGCCTAGAGAAAACCTCATAGGCCGGTAAATTCTGTAATATTCAAGCCAAAATCCAAAGTGGAACTCGGGACCTGAACTCCACTGCTGCACAAGCCACGGATCCCAGAGGGCTGCTGTGCCTCTTCCATGCAGGGAAACACATCTCAGATCAGAGCTCTCCTCTAGAGTTACTATATCCAGTTTGCGGTACTGACTTTGCCAGTATAAACCATATGCCCACTTTTCCCTGGGTTTAGGAAAAAGAGGGTGCAGGCACCACTTTTCAGCAGTACACTTGACTTACATGAAAGTTCTTGAGCTGGAAGTAAAAACCAAGTAGCACCAACATGTTTTTCTTCTTTAAATTTCAGAAAATGTGTATCATAGAAATACAGACAGGCTCTTAACCACAGGAGAGCAAAATGCGGCACCATTACTAATAATTCTCAGTAAAGACCTTCATTATACTGAACTTTTATTCTTTGCTAACTTCAAAATTAAAAATTGAAACCCAGGGGAGACCAGAAGATTTAATTAGGTCAGGAAAAAAAAAAACTTGTTTAAAAATATCCTGTAATAGACAAATTGTTAAATCTCTAGATCCACTAAACATTGTCCTATCTCCTTTAAACATTGAGATATTAACACAAACATCTATCCTGATTTATAAACTGAGTGGCAAGACTTTACTTTCATAACATGTTTACAGTTCGGCTCCTAAAAACACCAATTTTCCTATATCACCAAATGGTTCTTTAAAGAGTACTGTTCTCCAGTATTCCTGCCAGAGCACTGTTCTCATTCTGTTCTACATTATTTTCTTCTAGCTCTGTGATTCTTAAACTTTTGCAAATTTAAGGATTCTTTTGAGATTCTGAACAGATCTATCCATGGTCTGTCTCTGGGGACAAATGAATACTGTACACATTTTGTATTTCCTTGGGTTTACAAAACTCTTAGGGATAATTCAGCATTTATTCAAGGGGCAGTTCATTGACCACCTGTACTAGAATCACCCAGATAATTTCCTAAATCAGATCCTGAGCCCTATTCTACACATATGGAATCAGAAATGTTGGAAGTGGAGTTGTGGTTCTGAATTTCAGATTGTCTTCTGGTGTTGTCTGCCCCTGGGTGAAGGGCAGGTATGGTTCTCTGCTATAGTCATTTTCCTATCCAGTATTAGTTGGTTCTGAAATAAGATGCTCCTTTGGCATCTCTCCTCTCTCTCCTGAGGAGCCCAAGATCCCAAGGTCACCTCCACATGATCAGAGGGCATCTCCGCCTGCATCCTCACCTGCTCTGTACATGGCGTTTTAAACTTCACAACCACCCCGGGCTCACATGCGCAGCAGGCTCTCAGGCTCCTCCCTACCGTAACTACAGGCACTCTCCACCCACCCTCCCAACCAACTCTTGCTCACTCACCCTTTAAGACTCATTTTCACAGAACAGGATAGCTCCCTTTATTCCTGTGTTATTAGTTCTTCCCTGAATGCCCATCATTCCCACATTAATGAAATGCTTTCTCTGCTCCCTCTGGACAGGGTGTATGTGTGTGTGCACTGGCCTTCCTGACGACATGGTGAGAACCCAGATTTTATAGCAGAAGCAACACCTGGTGCCTGGCTGCCCAGGGTGATAACTCCTTAATTGTTTGTAAGAAGACTGAAAGATGTTCAATTTGTGTTTCTACATGGGAACAGAGATAATTTAAAGTAGTATGCAAGTGATAAAGCTGAGGCTGGGGCATTTGCCTGATTTATCAAAAGCATGCCAGTCAGCATTCAATAACTCTGAATCCATACAAGGGCAGTGTTGCCTCAGATGCCAAATCACGGGTTCTAATCTAGTTAGCAATACAGGACACATATGTGAACAGCCACAATTCAGCCTTGTGATGACAAGGTGATGCAGTACCAGAGATTCCTAAAAGGCTACTGCAGATTAGGAAGAACAGGGTGGGATTCCTAGGGGAGAAGGAATTTAAGGTATGGCTGGGGAGACAGGTCAAGTCTTCAGGGGCAGATAGGGTTGGAAGGCTACTATGTGTGCTCAGAATAAAGTTCATTGCCATTAGAATAACATAAAGAAGGGCTGAAGACCAGGATGCACAGGCAGGCAGAGAGCAGTACGATGCCAGGCTGTGGTCCACCGTGGGCAAGAACGGGATTACCACACTGCCACCTTCGTGATTCCACATGGCCATCCACAAGAGTCTGGTGACAAAGGAGGGCACAAATGTTATCCCATCTTACAGAGAAGGAAAGAGGCCAGAAAATTGGTCTGACCTGCGGACAGTCCAGAGGTAGATGACAGCAGAGGTGCAACCTGACCCTTGGTTTCCTAAGCCCTAGGAGGTAGGTTTTCCTTTCAGTATAATGGTTATACATAATTACAGTAAGACAACTAACTAGTCTGTGGATGCTCCTTACATTTCTACTACTTAAGCAAATTGTGTCTTTACTAAAATGAATAGGGTAGATATCATCCTTGAACTTTATCCCAAAACAGCATTAGCATCTTAACACTCCTGTGTAGAAAGGCACAAATATTAAATATTTGATGACAATGAAAATAAGTTAACTTTAAAAAGGCAGGGATAAGTAAGATTTACTTCCTCAAATAGATTCCAAAGAAAATTTACTCCTAGAATCAACTACCAATAATCCTGCTGAACAAATCAATCCTTTATAAACAAAGGCATGTTAAGCAAGAGAGCTGAGAGAGGTAATACTGCGGTAGGCATGTGTACAGGAAAACACAAGGATGCACTGAATTAACTGCTTGTTTGCTTTTCTATGCAGCAGAAACCAGACCTTAACTGAAAGCAGCCACAATGAATCATGCAGAAAACAGACACTGTGGCAGGGTTCTGAGAGATCAAATCTCCTTGCAAAATTGAAAAGAAATGCTAATGAACTCCAGCTCAGAACTGCGGCACTAGAAAGGAAATTAATATCTAAGCTGGAACAGCATCTACTGTTCCACCCAGTAAGATAAAAACAATGGTGTTTGGCCAAAGAGTACAAGGAAATATAGGGGTCTGATAGGAACAGAGGAAATGAAGACAGATCTTACAAAGAATCCAAAATGAACAAAGTCATACAAGTGAAATTTGAAAAGGAGAGCAAGATTTGCATCGAAAAGGATATGACCATAGTAGTCTCTCAGCTTAAAATTCGGTATTCCTTAAACTCTTACCTCAGTCCCCCGCACAGAGGGTGGCAGATAATTGAAAAGAAAACCAGTTTAAAGATTTTTTTAAAATGTGTAGAAGAGCACAAATATAATTAAGTGTATCCTATCTTTTTTGAAAAGCAGGATTGGTCTCACACCAGGCCAACAATATTTAAGAAAAAAAGCAAGGAGATGGAGGCAGATTATTTCCATCTCTTTATTTTGAGTTGGTTATAAAACCAAATGACACACAATGCATAAAATAAAATTCTTGCACTGTCTTCAGATCCTATTTTTGCTTCGGACCGAAATTCAATCAGCTCCTAAGCATTTCAATTGCTCCTCTGTGTGGACCACTCATGCTCCTCTCAGCCATAGCGGGGAGATATCCTTACCAAACTCTAAAAGAGTGAGCTGACATTTTCTCATCCCTCCTCTCACGTCTGGTCCTCTTTCTCACTACGAATAAAGCCCTGCTGACTGCACAGATCACAACATCCATCCAACTCTGCAAGGGCGCTTTGGAATGAGCTTGATTTCTTCTTTGCATGACTGCTAGCTTCCAGCTCTTCCTTCCATTTTCCCTTCACATACATCTACCTTGGTTCCTTGGGGCTGGTCTGTTTTTTTCCAGACCAATCTGTGGTTTGTCTGGGTGTTTTTTTCCCCACTAAGAATTCTACCCCTTCCTTTAGGGGTACATGTCCCTACTAGTAGTTGTTTGATTTGTCTTATTATTATTGTCTTCACATTTCTGTCTCCAAATATCACAGAGTGTACCTTGGTAAATTTACATAGAAGAGCAATTCATCAGGAGGGTAGCTAAGTGGCGGGAGACTAGAGAACCGTGCTCTGGCAGCAACCTCGAGAGGAAAGATGCAGACAGGACCAGGCCAGAGGAGCAGTCTGTTTAGGAACACTGGCTACTCATGTCACCCTGCCCTCTGCAAAAGCCACACAGTGAATTATCTCAAATCCCATTGGTCATTCCCTCAGGGTTCACATTTCTGGCATTAAGCTTCTAGTTCTGGCTGCTTGTAGTCACAGATCCACATCACAACTGCCCAGAAAAGACAGAGGGACTCCCATATCTCTCTTTGGCCTACTCAGAGAGGAGGTCCTGCCTGCCTCCCACTTGTCCTAAGATTCCCTGGACCATTTGCTGCCTGCCCCTGTGGATGATTTCTCAAGAGAACAAACTGTGAAGAGAATATAGCAACACTGCTGCAAAGATGTTCTCATAGGCAGTGCACCTGCCAGGCCAATTAAAGGACTTGTTGCCTCATTTTCAGTGGCACAAGTGCCTAGCAATTATTCCAGGCAATGTGGAAAAGAGCCTGACATTTCAATACCTAGAAAACATGAAGACAGTAAAGGGAGGTCACATCTTGAGAGCTAGAAGTCTAGTCTACGGTAAAGGATGCCCATGACTATTTGTTTACTAGTCATACACTCTCTCATTCAAATATTTGCTTGGAGTATTCATTCATATTTGTTTTAGATTCAAGCACCTAAACATGATAACTTATCTACTCTAATAAAAGAATAATATTAAAATTAACCATCTCTCCGGGATGCCTAAGCCATGCCCACCAGCCAAGCCACTCCCACCAGCCAATCAGAGCAGCTGTATGCAAATTAACCCAGCCAAGATGGAGGCCTGCAGCCACACACCAAGCAACGGTGGCTGCAGACCTGGGAACCAGGGGGCATGGCGAGCCAGACCCACCTGGGAATCCCCAGCTGCTGCCTTGGCCTAGGCCAGGCTGGGGCCATGGCTGCCAACAAGCGGATGAGGGGGCACGAGTCATCGGGGACCCTGCAGGCGGCACCCAGCAGCGCCTGCTTGCCCATCTCTGTGATGTGGAGCAGACAGGCCCGGCAGAGAGCAGAGAACCACGTGGAGTTCATCAGTAGCACATCTCCTGAGGACTAGCGAATTGGATAAAATGCAGGTCCGGGTGAGGGACCTCTCCGCTTGCCCTCCCCCTCCCAACCCCCACCTATCCGTGCACGAATTTCATGCATCTGGCCCCTAGTATTCTATAAAATTCTGCCTGAAATATGAACACAGAAAGGGGGCAGGTGACTTCACAGGGTCTCTTTAAACTGCTCCATGCAAGTTCCAGCACAGTGCTATTAGGATTCTTAATTATCATTCATTGAGGACAAAAACTATAAGGAGTATGAATAAAAGGGTATAAAAGAAATAGCTAACTAAAACACAACTACACAACCCTGGTCAAGATTTAAAATGTCAACTAATCTATACCCAACAAGAAGTTCTAAAGCATTTTCACATACTTGAAATATAAGCTTGTAAATCTGAAAAATAAAAAAGAATACTGCACCTTTAAAGAAATATTTGGTAGACTTACAGCACACACGTGAACAGTTATGTCAGGAATGCCAAAATGAAATAGGAGGAGATGGGCCAAAGAGGAAAAGGGCGGGGTGGGGGGGAGTAAAGGCAAAAATCCAACAGTGTAATAAGTTTCAAAATGAAACAGTATGCATACAGCCAAAAATAAAGTAAAATTATAAATTAAGCCAACAGAAAGTGGTGTGATGCCACTAAAAACATTAGCAAACAGCCAAAACAAAATGACATGAACATGATAAAAAAAATTGCATTTTTAAAGAGAAACAAATTTAACCATTTGAATCTTTTTAAAGGCAGCAAAGCAAAGCTAGTCTGTAGTAGTAACTAATCCACTTTGTTGATTTAAACTCTGGTTATACTACTTATAGGGAATGAGAAGGGAATTTAATTCTTATTAATCATCGGCTTTTTAGTAGTTATTTAACATACCTCACTTAATACTCATACTCAAAACCCCATCATGTAGGAAGCACTGTTCTCATTTAATTGATGAACAAACTATGTAGCCTGCAGGATAAGTCTCTCGAGTTAATATAAACAAGTTAATATAACAGCAAGTAGCACTGACATCAAGATGAGCCTGCTTTCAAAACATAACCACCTCAATTTTTCCTCTTTCACAAATATTGGGTAAGATACAGAGATTATTGGCTACTTCTCAATAGAAAATTACTAATTTTGCCAAACATTCTCAATGAGCTTTACATGGCTACAGAAAGGTCTGTATCCCTTTCCCAACTGGCTTCGATGCTCCACTAAACCAAAGATTTTAAGACTGTTCCTCAAGTCTCAGCCATCATAACATTTCCAGAACCCACCCCTTCCCAATCATTAAACTCTTAAATGACATTTTACTTTAAAGGGGGGGTAGAAAATTAAGAATACTTACAAAAGATAAACAATAGATTTGAAGCCAAGAACATCAATCAACGCAACTAATAAAATTGTAAAACAAACTATTTGCCAACTGGCCACAAATAAGAAGCCAGAGGACATCTGAGTATCTTTTTCATGGCTCACAAGTACACACTCAGCACAAATAAAATCTAAAATGAACCACTGTTGTCATGTTTCTTACTTGTAGAAATTACAGAAATATTTAAAAAGAAGAAAGTACTCCAGGCCTATAAGATGTACTTTTCTAGAATGTCATACAGTCCAAGCATAAATTGACAGAATTACACCACAAAGATTATAAGATCCAGAAAACACAGAAATGCATTCAGCATTATTCACCTTGGCTTATTAATTTAGGCAGGAAACTTGGTGAGAATTTCATCAAGAGTTGAAAATAAAAACATTTCTTTCATTTGATTATGAATATATATGTGTGAAGGTTGGAGGCAAAGCCAGAAAAAAAAGAAGACTTTTTAAAGGGGACATCAGATTTGGTAAATAGTAGGTAAAAATGTCACTCATTCAACAAATATGCATGAGTACCAAGTGTGTGTGGTCTGTGTACTGACTGTTGGGATGTGGTGGGAAACACAATAAAAGTGTCTGCTGTCATGGAGCTTAACGGTTAAAATCAAGAATCTACCACCTCATGGATAGGACTGGACTTCTCTCTAAAGGCTAGAAATGAAACATACTTCATCAGTCTCTTTTGAGAGGTTTATAATCCTATGAAGAAACAAGATGTAACAGACAGGTGGTGCTCTGGCCAAAGGATAATCCAAGACAAACAAGTTCAAAGAAGTGAGAGAATACAACCTCCTCTGATCCTTCCCTCTGGCAGCAACTATGCAGGCTGTAACGGTTAATGTTCTAGTCATGTGTCAACCTCACTGGGTCACAGGGTGCCTAGATATTTTGCTAAACATCACCCATGGGTGTATCTGTGGGAGCGTTTTTGGAAGAGACTAGCATTGAACAGTAGACTGATTAGAGCAGATGTGGGTGGGCATCATCCAATCCACTGAGGGCCTGAATAGAAGAAAATAGTGAAGGAAGAGAGAATTTGCTCTCTGTGCTTTACTGTTGAGCAAGGACTTCAGTTTTCTCCTGCCTTCAGAATGGGACTTACACATTGGACCCTCTGGTTCTCAGAAATACACCAGTTTTCCAAGATCCAGGCTTACAGACAGATGGCAGATCATGGAGCTTGTAAGATTCCATAGTCACATATGACAATTCCTTATAATAAATCTAGGCAAAGCCAGAAATAGATAGATAGATAGATAGATAGATAGATAGATAGATAGATAGACAGATAGATCGATCTTATTGGTTATTTTTCTCTGGAGAGCACTAATACTCTGGCCTTTTGCTGTCCCAGACTATGTCACAATTGTTTGCACATCCCTCCTCCTGGAATACTCTTAAAACCTTTTTCACAGAGCAAACTCCTGCAACCTTAAGGTCTCAGCTTCCTCAGTGGCAGGGACCCTGATCAGCCCACCCCGCCCCAAACAACTAAGTTCTCCCTGTGCTCCCACAGAGCTTACACTGCACACTGGTAGCACACAATAAAGGTGTGATAACTTATTCAGTATAAGAGAAGTACAAACAGTGAAGTAAAGAGAACCAAAACTGGAGAGGCAGACGTGAGGAAATTCTTCATAGAGGGAGCACCATGCGCCGGAGGGCAAAACGACCCGGTTAGAGGCATTGTGATCACTCAAGTATCTACCAGATGCATCCTCCGTGCCTGGCAACGTGCAAGTCAGCCTGCAAAGGGAATCTCATTTCATGCTCAAGCAACTATATACCAGGAGCAAGTATACAAGCATTTCACAAAGGAAGAAACTGCTTTGAAACAAATACACTTTCTACCCAACGTAAATAATAATAATAATAATAAAACACACTTGTAAATAAAAAATAAAAAGTCTTTTCAGACACTAGTTTGATTCCAAAATTACAGATAAAAAAAACCCGATTCCTGATTTCCTTCACTACCAGATGAGAAAATCATGACCCCAGGCTATGAAATCACTTACCAGAGTGGCAGAGCCAGTAGGGGCAGATATGGCAGGGGCAATGAATAGAAAGGAACAGAAGTGAGTACCGATGAGGATGAAAATTCAACCACGTTGACTTTCATTATGCTGAGGCATAATGAAAAGTCCAATGTGACTCTAACATTCCAGGCTATTTACAAGACCAAATGAGCCAGGGGAGGTGTCATTAGAAAACAATGTCAGACACATCCAGCTGACAATTAGCAATGTTAGATCCACCTCAACAGTGTGTGAGGACAAGCGTAAGCCAGGGAGCACAGAAATTCTTGGGGTCATCAGACCAAGAAGAAACTATGTTTGTTCCTACTCTGAGGGGACTTAATTCCATCTTATCAGTTCAGGCCTTGGATGCGAGAGCCTGGATATTTAAAGTCTCAGTGGTGCTGGGAGGTCAGTTTTGCTGGAGACAGAGGCTTTGAAGGAGGCACTTCTAGGTGGACTTGCACTTGTCTAAAAATGAAGAAATCAGATGGTCATGAGATGGCACATATACTATCCAGCTTTGTGGGGAAAAGACCTGTGCCGGAAGTGACCAATAGGTGGGTAGGAAAAAGGGGAGTGTGCACAGGCTAGGTAAGAATGTTAGGTGTTACAGTGATGGAGGGTTTAAAATGTCAAACAGAAAAGCTGTACTTGCAATAATGGCCAACAAAGACCCATTCTGGCACAAAGAACAGTATTCAATTTGCAGCTGTGCAGTATAAACAAGAAGAAGAAGAAGAAAAAGAACAACTAGCTATCACCAACAAACACATAGGCAGCTTCAAAATCAGAAAAGAGGGTCAAATCTACAAAATGTTTTGCAGACAGACTTGGCAATATAAAAGATGGTTTGTTAAAAATAGCCTGTAACAAGCGTGTTTCACTAAGAGGCACTGAAAGCATTTGAATGCTCTTGAAATAAATAAATAAATAAAACAGAATGTAAAAGTGAACCAAGGATATAAATTTAAATTTAGCTTTATCAGAACAAAACATATCCCCATGGTATGTCCTTAACTGTTATTAAAATGATAACGGAGAAACGTATGCTTTAGTAAAAAAAAAAAAAACTATCCTGTAATTCCAACTTTCTTAGCAAAACCTAAAAAGATATTATGTGTTCAGGGATTTATATGGCAACCCTTATCAAGTAGTATACCAGATCTTAAAACCTAAAGTGAATAAGGAATCTTGCTTAATAAGTCAAAAAAGCAACAGTTAGCTCTGACTGGTTTGGCTCAATGGATAAAGTGTCAACCTGGGGACTCAAGGGTTCCAGGTTCAATTCTGGTCAAGGGCATGTACCTTGGCTATTAGGCACATTCCCAGTGGGGAGTGTGCAGAAGGCAGCTAATCGATGTTTCTCTCTCATCGATGTTTCTAACTCTCTATCCCTCTCTCTTTCTCTCTGTAAAAAATCAATAAAATACATATTTTGTTTAAAAAAAGACAGTATAGCTTTAAAAAAAAGCAACAGTTAAACAATATTAACTGTAATTTTAACACTAGATACTGGACTTCTTAAGACATCTGCAAACACAGGCTTTTATCCAACTTGCTTTAAATTAATTTTTTAAATGCTTGACAAAGCAGAGGATATCTGGCCTTGCAAAGCAAATAACTTCACTTAAAAACATAATTGTTTAACCCTAGGGATTTCTGCAAAGATTTTTTTTTTTTATTCCTAACATAGGGATTGAGAATATATATAGTCATGCTTTATAAATCACAAAGCACTTGATCCGGGTAAATCATTGTTAAAGTTAGTGAATCTCCCAACAAGCCCATCTTCCTGCTGGTGCTCCTGTAAGCACAAACCATATGCCACCTCATTGTGAGAGCTATTATGAGCAAATGGGGTCAGACTGTAATTACACTTAATAGAGCCCCGAGTCCTACCGCAGTTATGCCTTTTTCCCACATGGTCCCAAGAAGGTGTTTTGTTGTGTGTTTTTTCTTAACACACCTATAATCTCAGTAAAAAAGAAAAATATATTGTTTTACATCTTTGGATATTCCAAAGTGTACAAGGAGACGAGGCAAGTTCTGGGTTGTAAGGAGAAATGCAATTAATGAGCAATTACTATTTAAAGACCAAATCTCTGTCAAAACAGTTTGACAAAAAATGGTGGTTTTTAACACACACAGCTTGCAGTAGTGCTGCCAACAGAAACAGCGTGTGGTAACTGCCAGTTAAAAGGGTTCTGCAATGGAGGTGGGGTGAGGAGAACCACTCTGACCCTCCCACACACTCTCTTTCCAAAGGGACTAACCATGTCCCAGTCCTGTTCCTGCAGAGCTCCGAGGTTCTTACCAAGGCCATCTGGGAGGCCTATTGCAGCAAGTAACCCCAAAAGCAAATACTAGAAGGGCTAGCAGAACGTCAAAGCATGTCGCCCTGCGTGACATTGCTCCTCAAATACAAGTAGTCTCATCCTAAGCAAACTTAGACCGACTGGGGAATTCTAAAATTAACCTAGAGAGAGACACTGGCAAATGCCTCTAAACTTTTTACTGAACAGAAATTTCTAGAACATTTCATCAATGTTGGGGGAGGTGGGTTGGGACTTCCTTAACGACCTGGTCTCCAATTAATGGACTAGGAAGCTGGGGGTCCCTAAATCAAGGATTCTGCCTCCTGCTTCCAAAGTGGTTCGTTTTAATGGTAACGGCAAGGATTTGGGGTGCTATTAAATATTAATCTATCACCACCACTAATGTGCTGGGAAATTACATTTGGATTTTAATTAGAATTAGATTAGTCCAAAAGGGCAGGAAAACTCAAATGTCAGTGGGTTAAACAAGACACCAGAGTATTTCTCAAATAGATGAAGTAGCCTGAGGCTCATATGGCAGCTGTGTTTCACACGAATCCCTCCAGCTCAGCAGTCTGAAGAAGGGGTAGCCTTGATCCTCACTGTCAATATGGGGCTCCTTCCAGCATATTCAGAGTCCATGGAGAAGAATGGAGGCGGGTGGGGAAAGGGTGTGTCCCTACTCTGAAGATGCTTGGTGGAACGTGTGCACAGCACTTCCATGCACAGGCCCCTGTCCGGAGCCCAGCCGTTCAATTCAGTGCTGCTGGCCACATGCAGCCATGTTAACTGAAGGCTCCTGCTTGCAAGAGACCCTGGGGCCACGGAAGTCCTCAATATCTTTCTTCCGTGAATATACACATACAGCCCCTGATGCCTTTCTACCTCCTCCATCCTCACTCACCACAACATGGAAAAAGGAAAGAGTCCAGACATTCACCATAAAGCTGGCAAAAGAAATGCGAGAAGGGGGCCTGCCCTACTGTCAAGGCTTTAGCAGGGTGAACAGGCAGAGGGAAGAGGTGCTCTAGGTATACCAACTTGAAACTGAGCACACGGGTTTACAGAAAGATCACTGTACATGGTGGTCAGGTTGTTCAGACTTAAAATATAGTTCTTTGGATATCCTACCGATG
>PVJC01016209.1:0-33937 GCA_004026665.1 Murina feae | reverse complement strand
CTGCTCCCTGATCCCTGGAAGGGACCTGGGGAGCCGCCAAGCAGGCCCCTAGCCCCCAAGAGCTTGCTTTCCTGCTCCTCTGTGCCCCCCAAAGGGCCTGGGGAGCCGCCAAGCAGGCCACTGACTCTTTCCCACTCACCAGTCCCCTGCTGCCTTCCTTTCTCACTCCCTGGTGCTGTCAAGGGGTCTGGGGAGCCGCTAAACAGGACCCCAGCCCCTGCAACCTTGCTTTCCTGCTCCCCGGTGCCCCGCAAAGGGCCTGGGCAGCCGCCAAGCAGGCTGAGATGTCCCTGCTGCCTCTTTCCCACTCACCGGTACCCTGCTGCCTTGCTTTCTCACTCCCCCATGCCCCGCAAAGGGCCTGGGAAGCCGCCAAGCAGGCCCCCGACCCTCACTGCCTCTTTTCGGCTCCCTGGTGCCCTGCAAGGGGCCTGGGCAGCCACCAAGCAGACTGAGATGCCCCTGCTGCCTCTTTCACACTCACCGGTACCCTGCTCTCTTGTCTTCCCGCTCCCCAGTGCCCCGCAAAGGGCCTGGGCAGCTACCAAGCAGGCCACTGACCCCCTGCCACCTCTTACCCGCTCCCCAGTGCCCCTCAAAGGGCCTGAGGAACCGCCAAGCAGGCCCCTGGCCCCCCCCCCACCTCTTTCCCACTCCCCGGTGCCCCGCAAAGGGCCTGGGGAGCCACCAAGCAGGCCGCCAACCCTGCCTCCTCTTTCCCACTCACTGGTCCTGGGTCCTGCGCTGTTCCACCCTGCAGCCGCTCTGTGTACTTGGGAGGTCCCTCAGCCGGGTCTGTGCCCTCTCATAGTCCGGGACCCCTCTGGGGATGTCCACCTGCTGGCGTCCCTGACCAGCCTGGGTGAGGGGCTGATGGCTGTCTTCAGGCTGGCCAAGCCCCCCAGGAATGTCCCTCACCCCATTGGGTTGTGGCCAGCATGGGTGACGGGCTGATTGGTGCTTTCAGGCTTTAAGGTTGCCCAGAGCTCCCATTGACCCAATGTCCCAGCAAAGCTGACTGGACACAGGTTTCTGGGGTTTGTTTATCTTCTATAATTGATGCTGTTCCTTTAAGGCGAGGCCTCTACTTATGAAGTCTCCTCTGTGCTTCAGCTCGCAGTGTCTATAATGCAACAATGTTACTCTTAGACTCAGGCCAGGCTTGCTGTTTCCTTCAGCTCCCGAGGATTCTATGATTGTTATTTTGTTGCAAATGTGTGTTTTGCTAGAGCCAGTTTAATCAGAGCGGGCGCAGGTTCACTTTCACTCCTGCTGCAATGGAAGCTGCCGTTTACTCAGATCCGTGAGTGGCAGCTGCCATGTTGGCTGGGCTAATTTGCATATAGCCGCTCTGATTGGCTGGTGGGCATGGCTTACCCCGACCCGGAGAAACGGTTAATTTCAATATTACGCTTTTATTAGTTAAGATTATTATTTTGAGAGAGAAAAAGGGAGAGGGAAAGAGATTAAAACATTGTTTGGTTGCCCCCCATATGCACCCATACAGGGAATCTATTTATTGGTAGCCAATGATAAATAACATCTAGGGATCTTAATTTAAATAAATAGGAATCCATAATTTTAAAAAATAGCATAATAAGCTATGCATGTTAGGAGGACATATATTACTTTAATCATCTTCTTACTCTTCAGCTCTTTTGAGAAACACAACATTTTCAGTGAATTTCTCCAAAACTTATTTTCTTTGGTGATTTAGCTTCAGGGTAAATGGAAGAGAATCCGATTTTTTAAATTCAGGGATTTGTATTATGCCAAACAGCACACAAAAGCGACATCCCTACCTCATTTACATTCTGCCTGAGTAATAAGAGTGCACTTTAGGCCTGGCATTGACCCAGCTTTGCACAAGTCCTTGCTGTCTTCTGCTTTCTCTTAGAGCAGGTCCAGAGCCAAGGAGGGCACCTTCCTGATGGATGCTCAGTCTCCTCTCCCAACCTTTGGAGATTTCCAAGGGGGAAAAGGAAAAGCAGGTGCAGCCATTTAGAACTAGAGATAGAAAAAACGGCAAGTAAATCATAAAAACAGTGGCTGACAGTGTTTGAGAGGTTTCTGTGCGTCAGACCCTGAGGAAAGCGATGTGCATGCTTTCGCTCAGTTCTCGCACCCTCCCAGCTGTGAGCACTGGTTAGAACGCCAGTGCAGGGGCCTGACTGGCTCGGGTTTGAACCCATGTACTGTGCTATGACCTTGGGCTTTAACCACTGTATTTCAGTATTTTGTGTGTGAATAAAAAATCTGCCTTCTAGTGTTTTCCTAAGGATTAAAGAGCTAATATAAGACAAGCTCAGTTGCTAGCACAAAGTGAGTACTGAAAATTAATAGCTCTTATTCTCATTATTATCACTACTATTCTTACTCCTCTTCTACTGAGGAAGCAACTTAGTGAAACCAAATGATTCGGTCATGGTCTCACAGCTCGTGGGAGGCAGAGTCAGAACTGAACTGTATGTCTGCCTGTCCAATATGATTCCACCACATGTGACACAATGTACCCTGATCACAGCCCAGGTAGTCAGGTGCTAGAGGGGAGAGAGCCCAGGCTGCAGAGGTAAGCACACCAGGCTTGAATCCCAGATCTCTGCATACTCTGTGTCACTGGATAACTTTTACTCACATCCACTGTGTTCAGTTTTCTCATCTCTAAAATTGGAGTCATATCTCATTTGTATTTTATTTTATGTTTTTAATATATTTGTATTGATTTCAGAGAGGAAGGGAGAGGGAGAGAGAGATAGAAACATTGATGATGAGAGAGAATCATTGATCAGCTGCCCCCAGTAGGTCCCCGACTGAAGATCAAGCCCACAACCTGGGCATGTGCCCTGATCAGGAGTAGAACTGTGACCTCCTAGTTCATAGCTTGATGCTCAACCACTGATCTCAGTGGATAGAGCATTGGCCTGTGGACTGAAAGTTCCCAGGTTTAATTCCAGTCAAAGGTTTGATTCCCAGCCCTGGTCAGGGCTCATGAGATGTGTATCTCTCACACAATACATCAATGTTTTTTTCTCTGTCTCTCCCTTCCTCTTCTATTCTCTCTAAAAAAAAAAAAAAAAAAAAAAAAAGTCAATGGAAAAATATCCTCAGGTGAGGATTAACAAAAAAATATACATAGCTAATATGGTAAATTTTATGTGAGGTATATTTTACCACAATAAAAAATAGGGGATAAACACGTATCCTCCTATAAGAGGAAGACATTATTATTAAAATGATTGAAATGAGAATCATAGTCTTAAGATCAGTTTCTGCTTATTTAGCAACATTTTTTATCTTTTATGTCAAATTCCACCAAAAAGTCACTTGAATCTATTTGTTTTATAAGAGTGAGGAGGTGTGCATGGCTATTCTTAGCCTCCACAACATATGTTCCTATTTGAAATGGCAGGTGAGTATTAATCAACATGGATATTATTCTAACAATGCTGTCAAAAGATAAATAATATTGCTGTGACACCAAAAGAACATTTTTATTATACACATTACCTTGAAATAACATTTTCCCGGGAAATTTGATGCAGCAGACATGTGGTGCATGATAGCAAGTAGCCGAGCTAAAGTACATCAGTCTTGTGTGTGCACATGATCTATAGTCCAACAGCCTGTGAACACAAGGATGTAATTAACTATGAAGGTCACTCCATCACTAGGACAAAATTTGGAACACAGATGTATTCAGTTATGCTGTTTATGCCTAATTTTTAAGCTATCCTTTCTATGTGATTTTTAAAACTCCCATAAGGTGTTTTTTTTCCCCCTTGGTTTTTTCCCCCAGCTATTACAATAAATGTTGAGTTTTGGTGGGGGTGGGGGGGTGGGGGGAGGGATTATAATATACCCAGAAGACCTTGTGCATATCTGCTTTATGTGCATCTGTTTCACAGTGTCATTACACTCAGAGGGACTGAATTTCTCTGATCTCTGGCGTTAGTTCTGCCTCAATAAATACCAGCTCTAATTATTCACCTTTGTCCCCCTCCTTCAAGTTACATCAGACCCTCCCGGACTTGTTGGTCTCTAGTCTTTGCTCTAAGCTCCTCCAAGTTCCCGTTTTGCCTCTAGGCACAATAGTATTTGCCTTTCCCTGATCTCAGAAACTCTTATCATCAAAGCTCTGAGATTTCTAAATGTGTGAGCAGGATCCTGATATTTGTTGAATGTTTTTATCAGGAGTTTGGAGAAAGGTTGTCTCTGCCACTGTTGTTCCTCCCCCACCCCCCACCTCCTCCTCCTCCTTCTCCTTCTCCTCTTCCTCCTCTTCCTCCTCCTCCTTTAAATATATTTTTATTGATTTCAGAGAGGAAGGGAATGGGAGAGAGCGAAAGAGAAACATCAGTGATGAGAGAGAATCATTGATTGGCTGCCTCCTGCATGCCCCACACTGGGGATAAAGCCTGCAACCCGGGCATGAGCCCTAACTGGGACATCCTGGTTCATAGGTCAACTCAACGACTGAGCCTTGTTGGCTGGCTGCCTCTGCTTCTTATGTATCTGGTCGTCCACTGTCTGAGATGTTTAGATCCTATTTTCATTTGGCTGGTATTTTTACTATGTAATGTTTTCAGAGAGATGACAAGAGCTACTTTCTCCTCTATTTGAAAGTGGTAGTCTTTTGTCCTAAAATAAAAAGAACAATAAAAAAAATTTTCTATCAGAGTTCTTAATATATTATTTCAATATCTCATAGCATCAAATGTTACACATAAGATATTTAATTGAAGTTCTAACCTTGCTCCAATATTTTCTTTTAGGAAGCTTGTAAGATTTTCTCTTTATCCATAGAATTTAGAAATTTCTCCAGGATATTTTTACGTGTGCTCCAATTTTTGTGTTGTCTTCTGTATGTGAAAAATAATGAAATATTTCAGGATAGGAATTTTGTCAGTTTCATGATTATGGCTTTACACTTGTTTATTTCTCTTCATGCTCAAGCGTTGGTCATTCTTTCCGGATTAATCTTCCGTATGATTTGTCTTTCCCTCTTCATTTCTATCCTATTCCTTTTTTTGCATTTCAGTCTCCATTGGGTACCATTTGCCCTCTGGGTAAGGTACATCCTTTGGAATTACAGCTGACCCTTGAACAACAGGTTTGAATTGTGCTGATTCACTTATAAAGAGGTGTTTCCCCCCCCCCCCAGTAAAAACCTGTATTATTTTTGACTGCTGTTCAGAATCCTTGGATGCGGATACATTAATCTGAAAATTTTATACAGGGACTTTAGCATGCAAGGATTTTAGATCTTCAGAGATCCTGGAACCAAATTAAAATTAAGGTTTGGGGGAGTCAAAACTTACACACAGATTTCCGACTGCAAGGGGAGACGGCACACTTAACCTCCACGGTATTCAATGGTGGACTGTACTTTTAATGAGGATCTTTTAGTGGGAAGTAGAATTCCTGGTTTTCTAAAAATGGGTTTATTTTCCATCATTTTTGAGAATGTTTTGCTAGACATGCAATTCTAGGGTGGCAGCTACTTTCTCTCAGACCTCTGAAGGTATTACTCAACTATTCACTGGCTTCTAGCGATGCTGTTGAGAAGGCAGCCATGAATCCAATTGTTACCCCTTTGTGGATAATTTGTATTTCTCACTGTCTACTCTTAAAATCTTCTATTCTTAGTGTATCAAGACTTTACAATGTTAGGTGTGATTTTCTAATGTTATCTATCTTGTTTGGGATTCATTATAATTTCTGATTCTGAGGATATGTCTTTCAAAAGTTCTGAAAAGTCTCAAGGTATTAATACTTCAAATATTGCCTCTTCCTTGCATTCTCTATTGTATCCTACAGAACTCCAATTAAACACCTGTTAGATTTTCTCATTCAATGCCATGATTCCTAATCCATGGTACATATTTTACAGGTCTTTACCTCTTCTTATTGCTTTCTATATATTTCTTTGGCTCAATACATTAATCCTTTCAGTTTTGTACAATTTTCTTTTTTATCCTTTTATTGAGTTTAAAATTTTAATTATTATGAGCTTTATTTTTCAAAGATACACACACACACACACATATATATATACACACACATACACACTCACATACATACTAGACGCCCAGTGCGTGAAATTCGTAATTCGTGCATACGGGTGGGGGGAGGGGCAGGGGGGTTTCTCAGCTGGCCTGCACCCTCTCCAATCCAGGACCCCTCGAGGATGTTCGACTGCCTCTCGCAATCCAGGACTGTTGGCTCCTAACCACTTGCCTGCCTGCCTGCCTGATCGCCCCTAACCCCTCTGCCTGCCTGCCTGACTGCCTCTAACTACTCTCCTGCTGGCCTGATCACCCCTAACTGCTTCCCTGCTGGCCTGATCACACCTAACCACCTCTGACTCGCTCTGCACCCAAGACCCAGGATTCCCTCCTCTGGCCGGTCACAGGAACCTGGGTCTTGGGCTTCCCTCCCTCTGACTGGCTGCAGGCACCCAGGACCCAGGCCAGCTTTGCCCAGGCTGACCGCTGCTGCAGGGGACTGTGGGTAGGCGGCTTTGCTGGGTCCCAGCCACAGGCGCTGGCGCCCGGGACCTCAGGGTGGGTGGCTTGTCCCTCTCCTGGGCCACAGCCACAAGCATTTTTAAATATCTCTAGATCTCTATCAAGCAGGTTGGGATTCCTTTCTCACGAATTGTGGAATTTGTGAAACATACTGTTAGTGGCATGTCTTTTTTTAGAGTTGTTTATTTCTTCTCTTCACTGTTGTCACTGCAATGACCTCCAGAGCCACTGTCATAACTGGAACTTCCCCTAGGGCTGTTGGGTGGCTTCTTCGGGAAGCTATTAAGTTAAATTCAAGATATTACTGAATCAGACCATGAGGAGTACCTGGTATATTGTTTATCTAATTGAAACCATTGTCCAATACATACTGATTTTTTTTGACATGTACCGGAAACCAAAACATTGAACAAAGGCAGGAAACTACATTGAAAGAAAAAGTCCAACTGGCAATCTCTTCCATGTTAGTTTCAGAACTGAAACTCAAGCTATTGCGCACAGGGATCTTGGGCTAGTAGCTCAGGAAGATTTATTGAGGAACACTGACAGGTAGGAGGGGTCTTACAAGCCTGTAGTGCAAGGTTCCTAAAAAGGGCGGTCTACACATAGTGACTGTGACCTTTTAGGTATTAGCATGTGTGGGAATATCAGCTTCCAGTTGCTGCTGTAACAAACCCACCATTTAGTGTCTAAAATAACACAAATACACTACCTCACAGTTTATATAGGTTGGAAGTCCAGAGGGCTGGGCTGGATGTCTGCTAAGAGTCCCAGAGGCAGAAAGCAAAGTGTAGGTTGAATTAAAGTATAGTTGTGCTCTTTTCTGAAAGTTCAAGGGGAGAATCCATTCCTTGCTCTTTCTGGTTGTTGGTACCTATTTCCTTCCTGGGTATCAGCCAAAGGGTGTCCTCATCTTCTAAACGCTTCCCATGTTCTTTGGCTCTTAGCCTGCTTTCTCCGGCTTCAAAACAAACAATGATGAGTTTAGTCACTCCCACTCTTTTTAGAAGCCCGATGCACCAAATTCATGCAAGAATAGGCCTTTCTTACCCCTGCTGCCGGCACTGGCTTCCCTCTGGCACCCAGGACGCAAGCTTCCCTTGCAGCCCCAGGTTGTTCCCCTGCACCTCAGCTCAACCTGCACCCTCTCCAATATGGAGTTCTTGGGGACTCTCACAATCCAGGACCTCTGGTTCTTAACTGCTAACCTGCCTGCCTGCCCTAACCACTCTGCCTGCCTGCCTGCCTGATCCCCCGAACTGCCCTCCCCTGCCGGCCTGGTCACCCCTATTAACTTTCTTTTTTAATCTTATCCCCTTCACGCACAATTGTATTTGACTTCCTTATTGGCTTCTTCCTCTCACACAATTTTTCTCCTTTATGTAACACTTTTCCTACTGACTCATCAGTTATAAACTTTTCTTTCCTCATTATTTCCTACTTCTGTTCCATCATCATTCTTCCCATTTTTCTACTACCCTCCTTCCCTTCCCACATTCCTTCTTTCCTTTATCTTTACCCCTGCCCACCCTCCCCTTTTCCTTCATTCCCCACCTTAATTTTTTTCTTCACTTCCTCCCTCTGATCTGCTTTGCTCCCTCCCCCATTCCTTCCTTCTTCCCATTCTCCTTTTAAGCTCTACCAGCTCCCCCTTTATAATTTTTCTTCCCTCCCTCTTTTTCTCTCATCCTACCTTTGCCATATATTCTTCTCTACTTACTGCCACTGTTTTAATACTTATCTATCTACCTGCCTAATTATCCACTATCATTTATCTTTTTTTCTTTTCTGACTTCTTTAAAAATCTATCCCCAATACACAATGATACTTGGTTTTCATTATAGGCCCTACAGTTCACTCATACATCCTCTTTTTTTTAATACTGCTGTCTACTGACTCTTTTATAAAGTTCTTCCCTCCATCCTGTTCCACCCCTCCCCCACCTAGTTACTTACCCCCAAACTCTTCCTGACTGCTGCTCCCTCCACCTGCTCCCTGCCCATCTCTCCATCTCCTGGCTCCTGCGGGTTCACCCTAGCTCTGAAGGGAGGCGGAGCCTCTCACAGGAGACCCCTGCCCCTGTGGCAGAGAAAATGGAGCCGAGGAGGCAGTGTGTGTGTGAGAGAGGGAGCAGCCCTCCTTCCCTCCTTAAGGCTTCCATGGGGAGGGGGTGTTAACCCCCAGCTCAGGGCTCAGCCCCAGCCAGGTGGCAGCTGCCCATGCAGCCCTGGCACTGCAGCTGCAAAGCAGGAGCACCTATACCTCTGGACCATCCACCCCTCCATTTGGGGACCCTCTAATGGCACAGCTTCTGTCTCCCCTGGACAGCAGTGTGGGCTCACTCCTCCCGCCCCTCGGCTTCTGCCTGGAAAGCTTAAGCCTCCTGTGTGTGTGCCCCGGCTATCAGGCACTTCCCAGGCCGCAGCCTCCGGGTAGCTGGCTTGTCCTGTCCCTTCAGCACCGGCTCACTCTTCCCACTCCGCCCAGCAGGGGTCGGGAGGAGGGCAGACGGGAAGGGCTTACCGGCTGACTCGCTCCTCCTGCTCTGTGGCTGCAGCCTGGATCCGGAGGCAGAGGTCTTCTGTCTGCCCTGCTGGAACCCAGGGTTGTGGTCTCCGCCATCTTGCCTGGGCAATTTGCATACAGTTGCTCTGATTGGCTGGTGGGTGTGGCTTAGACATTCCAAAGAAACGGTCAATTTTAATATTACGATTTTATTAGATTAGATTGTCTGTGTCCTTGTGGTATGCCTATGTGTTTAGTCCCTCCTATTCTTCACTTTCCCTGGGTTCTCTGCTTTCACCTCCCTCTTTTAAGGGCTAATGTGATTAGATGGGGTCCACTTGGATAACCCAGGATAATCTCCCAGCTCAAAACCTATAACCTTAATCACAGCAGCAAAGTCTGTTTTGCCATGTATGGTAACAGTCACAGGTTCTGAGAATTAGAGTGAACATCCAGGGTGGGACCACTTATTCTGTCTACCACAGTGGACAAGAGTCCAGATTATAGAAACCAGAGAAAGCACATCATTAGTGGAAATGTAAACCAGGACATTAAGGTCCAGATATGAGGACCACTGATGGTCAGAAAATTTTTTTCCAAAACCCAGAACTCTCTTCAACCATAAATGATTAGAGATATTAGCAGAGATCCAGAGATCAGACAAATGTTTGAGGCCTAAGTAGCAAAGTGGTCTTAGCCAATGGACACTAGTAGGTTTTCAGGCACCACCCTTAAATGTATCTATGCTGGTGTACTTTCCCTCTTGGAATGACCTAGAATTCTTCATGGAAGAGGAAGGCTTGAGGTACCAGACTTATCTCCTGCCAAGCCATTTTCAAACTTCATCTTGAGGAAGAAAACAGTTATTTCATTTCTTTGTTTTTCTCCTCCTCCTCCTCCTCCTCCTCCTCCTCCTCCTCCTCCTCCTCCTCCTCCTCTTCATCTTTCCCTTCTTCCCCCTCCTTCTTCTTTGCTGGGTTTTCATCATTTTTAATTTAAAACTGAGGAGGTGCCTGTTACTTCTTAGGAAGCAGCAGTTGCCTTATAAATTTCTCCTCTGCAGCCTATTGTGGTGAATTTACATATAATGCAATTCACCCATTTGAGTGTAGAAGTTGAGTTTGCTAATTGTATACAGTGGTATAATCACCATCACAATAAATAAGTCTGAACATTTCCATCACCCTAAGTTTTTCTTTTTTAAAAAATATATTTTATTGATTTTTAGAGAGAGGAAGGGAGAGGAACAGAGAGTTAGAAACATCAATGAGTGAGAAACATTGATCAGCTGCCTCCTGGACACTCCCCACTGGGGATGTGCCCGCAACAAGGTACATGCCCTTGACTGGAATCAAGCCTGGGACCCTTGAGTCTGCAGGCCAATGCTCTATCCACTGAGCCAAACCGGTTAGGGCCACCCTAAGTTTTTTCATGATTCTGCAGTCAACTCTGACCCCCATCCCCAGACAACCACTCGTTTTTTTTTTATCTTTATTGTTCAGATTATTACAGTTGTTCCTCTTTTTCCCCCCATAGCTCACCTCCTCCCAGTTCCCACCCCACCCTCTGCCCTTACTGCCCCCACCACCACTGTCCTCATCCATAGGTGTACGATTTTTGTCCAGTTTCTTCCCGCAATCTCAACACCCTTTCCCCCTGAGAATTGTCAGTCCACTCCCTTTCTATGCCCCTGATTCTATTCTATTCACCAGTTTATTCTGTTCATCAGATTTTTTATTCACTTGATTTTTAGATTCACTTGTTCATAGATATGTATTTGTTGTTTATAATTTTTATCTTTACTTTTTCTTCTTCATCATCTTCTCAAAGGATACCTTTCAGAATTTCATATAATACTGGTTTGGTGGTGATGAACTCCTTTAGTTTTTTCTTGTTTGTGAAGCTCTTTGTCTGACCTTCAATTCTAAATGATAGCTTTGCTGGGTAAAGTAATCTTGGTTGTAGGTTCTTGCTATTCATCACTTTGAATATTTCTTGTCACTCCCTTCTGGCCTGCAAAGTTTCTGTTGAGAAATCAGCTGACAGTTGTATGGGTGCCCCCTTGTAGGTAACTGACTGCCTTTCTCTTGCTGCTTTTAAGATTCTCTCTTTCTTTTGCCTTTGGCATTTTAATTATGATGTGTCTTGGTGTGGTCCTCCTTGGATTCCTTTTGTTTGGGATTCTCTGTGTATCCTGGACTTGTAAGTCTATTTCTTTCACCAGGTAGGGGAAGTTTTCTGTCGTTATTTCTTCAAACAGGTTTTCAATTTTTTGCTCTCTCTCTTCTTCTGGCACCCCCATAATTCATATGTTGGTACACTTAAAGTTGTCCCAGAGGCTCCTTACACTTTCTTCATATTTTTGGATTCTTTTTTCTTTTCTGGTTGGGTGTTTTTTGCTTCTTGATATTTCAAATCTTTGACTTGATTCTTGCGATCCTCTAGTCTGCTGTTGGATCTCTGTATATTATTCTTTATTTCAGTCAGTGTATGCTTAATTTCTAGCTGGTCCTTTTTCATATCCTTGAGGGTCTCACTAAATTTTTCGGCAGTTTCTAGAAAATTCTTGAAAAACCTTAAACCCGTGGTTTTGAATTCTATATCCAGTCGTTTGCTTTCCTCCATTTCTGTCATTTGTGATCTGTTTCTTTGTCTCCGCATTTTGACTGCTTCCCTGTGTTGATAGAGTGGCTTTCTGTGCTAGGTGTCCTATAAGCTGAGTGGCTCAGCCTCCCCAATTACCTGAGGTGGAGACTCTTGGTGCACCCCTTTTATTGGCTTTGTGAACTGTCTTGTTGTAGTTAAGCCTTGATTATTGTTGGTATCACTGGAAGGAATTGACCTCCAGGCCACTTGTCTGTGAGAATCAGCTGTGTCTAGGATGGGAGAACTTCTGTGCTGGAGACACCCTTATGGCCAAGACTTGCTTCAGTGGGACTTTGGTGCTCACTGAGTTTGCCCCCTGAGTGTGTCCCTTATGAATCTGAGGAGTTGTAATCTGAATGTTCCCACTCTGACCACTGGGTACACTGGCTCTTGGACCTCTAAGGAGGTGCTAATTTAGGCTCTGCCTGAAGCTACCCAGCCTTTTATATGCAAAAGCCTCTGTGAGCAGTTTGAGTGGGGTGAGGTCTCAGGGAAACAACAGGGCAAGCAAACAGCTATGCTGATCTTCAGCTCAGCCCTAAGAGGCCCTGGGTCTCAGTGTCCCTCAGTAATTGCTGCAAGCACGGCTGAGAGAAAGCTGCTCTGGAGTTCCTCCCGCTGCCAGACAATCCTGCTTCTCCCCATGTGAGTCTGGATCCCCAGAAACTCACCTGGAACTAGAGTTCAGAGCCATTGGGAGCTTGTGACTCTCTCTGGATTGAAAAAGACAACTGTGTCCTTAGTTGCCAGCCCTCTCCATGTGAGCGCCTCTGTACCTCTGCACTTTATTTCCATACCTCCTCTGAGTCTCAGTGTGCTGTTCTCTTCCCTTCTAGTTGTAGAATTTCCACTCAGCCAGTCTTCCTGTGGTTCTGGGTGGTGTCTGCCCTTTCTCTTGATCGTAGTTTTGAAGTGGTTGTGCAAGGCAGCAATTTCAGGTGTTTACCTATGCTGCCATCTTGGTTTCTCTCCCAACCACTGATGTTTTTCCACTGGAGTTTTATCTTCTTTTTAAATGTTATTATACATTTGTCTCAATGTACAGCATAGTGGTTAGATAACTATATAATTTACAAAGTGATCTCCTGATAATTCTAGTACCTGCCTGGTACCATATGTAATTATTACAATACTATTGACCATATTCCATAAGCTGTTCTGTACAATTCTGTGACTATTTTGTAACTTGTTACTCCCTTCACTTTTTTCATCCATCCCCCAAACTAGCAACCCTCAGTTTGTTCACTATATTTATGAATCTATTTCAGTTTTGTGCTCCTTTATTTTGTTCTTTAGAGTCCACATACAAGTAAAATTATATCATACTAGGGGCCCGGTGCACAAAAATTTGTGCACTGGGGGGGGGGGCGCTCAGCCCAGCCTGTGCCCTCTCGCAGTCTGGGACCCCTTGGGGGATGTCCACGTGCTGGCATGCCTAGCCAGCCTGGGTGAGGGACTGATGGCTATTTGCAGGCGGGCCAACCCCCCCAGTGGGGACCCTCACCCCATGGGGCCAGCCTGGCTAAGGGCCGTTTTGAGACTGCCCAAAGCCCAGTAAGGGTTTGGGTCCATACTGGGGTGACTGGCCAGCCTGGGTGAGGGGCTGGGTAAGGCAGCTGGTAGCCTCCTCCATAGCCAGAGCCCAGCAGGCCATGCTGGTGGCCTGCTCCTGGTCCCATTGCTGTCTCTGCCTCCTCCTCAGCTTGAACCCAGCCGGTCATGCTGGTCACTGCCTCTGGGTCCAATCGCTGGCTCCGCCTCCTCCTCAGCCTGAGCCCAGCCAACCATGCTGGTCACTGCCTCTGGGTCCCCTTGCTGGCTCTGCCTCCCTTTTAGCCTGAGCCCAGCCGGCCATGCTGGTCGCCTGCTCTTGGTCCCATCGCTGGCTCCATCCACTCCTCAGCCTGAGCCCAGCCGGCCATGCTGGTCGGTTGCTCCTGGTCCAGATCGCTGGCTCCACCCCCTCCTCAGCCTGAGCCCAGCTGGCCATGCTTGTCGCCTGCTCCTGGTCCCATCTCTGGCTCCGCCTCCTCCTCATCAGAGTGAGCCCAGCAGGCCATGCTTGTCACCTGCTCCTGGTCCCATCGCTGGCTCCACCTCCTACTCAGCCTGAGCCCAGCCACCTGCCGCTGCCTGTGCCACACCTGCCTCCATCTTGGCTAGGTTAATTTGCATACGGCTGCTCTGATTGGCTGGTGGGCGTGGCTTGCCTGGTGGACGTGGCTTAAATGTCTCAGAGAAATGGTTAATTTCCATATTACTCTTTTATTAGATTAGATTTTATCTTCCTCTGTCTGACTTAATTCACATAGCATAATATTCTCTAGGTCCATCCATGTTGTTGCCAAAGATAGGGTTTCATTCTTTTTTTATAGCCAAACAGTATTTTGTTATATCAATATACCACATTTTCTTAATCCGATTATCTATTGATGGGCACTTGGGTTGCTTTCATATCTTGATTGTTGTAAATAACAGTGCAATGTACATAGGGATGTATATATGTTTTTGAATTAGTATTTGAGATTTCTTCAAATATACAGGGTGGGGAAAAATGGGTTTATAGTGGTGAGTACATGAAACAAGTTTATTCTTGCATTGTTTATTTATTTATTTGTATTATTTGTCTTCTTATTATTGTTATTATTTCACATCTTTACTTATGATTTATCTTTTAGGTAATGATGGTTGGTATGTTAACCTACTTTTGTCATATCTCTGTATTCCAGGAGTAGAATTGCTAGGTCATAATTTTAATTTTCTGAGAGATCCCCATGCTGTTTACCATAGTGGCTACACCAATTTGCAACCTTACCAGCAGTGCATAAGGATTTCCATTTTTTCCACATCTTCACCAACATTTGCTTTTTGATTTATTGACCATAGTCATTCTGACAAGTGTGAAGTGATGTCTCATTGTGGTTTTAATTTGCATTTCTCTGATGATTAATGATGTTGAGCATCTTTTCATATGTTTGTTGTCCATTCTTATGTCCTCTTTGAGAAGTGACTATTTAAATCTCCTGCCCATTTTTTAATAGGATTGTTGGTTGGGGTGGGGGGTGTTTGGTATTGAGTTGCATGACTATATATATATATATATATATATATATATATATATATATAAATTTTGAATATATCTTCTTCCATCCAGTAGGTCTGGTTTTCATTTTATTCATGGTTTCCTTTGCTGTGCAAAACTTTTTAGTTTGATGTAATCCCATTTGTTTTGTTTCCCTTGCCTGCGGAGACATGTCAGAAAAAAATATATATTACTAAGAGCAATGTCTGAGAGTTCCCTGGCTATGTTCTCTTCTAGGAGTTTTATGATTTCAGGTCTTACATTGAAATCTTTATTCCATTTTGAGTTTATTTTTGTATATGGTGTAAGAAGGTGGTTTAGTTTCATTTTTTTGCATGTATTAGTTCAATTTTTCTAACACCATTTAGTGAATAGACTTTATCACCCCATTATACAGGGTGTCCCAAATACTTTAACAGCCAATAGCTTAATTTTGAAAATTAAATAAATTTTAATAAACACTGCCTTTATAATTATTTGAAGTGTATGTGTACATTTGTTTGGAACACTCTCCATATTAATTGACCATACAGATATGGATTTATTTCTGACTTCTATTCTGTTCCATTGATCTATGTGTCTGTTTTTACGTCAAGACCATGCTATCTGATTGGTGTAACATTGTAGTACAGTTTGATATCAGGTAGCATAATACCTTCAGTGCTGATCTTTCTTAAGATTGCTATTGCTATTTGGAGTCTTTCGTGGTTCCATTTAAAATTTTGGATTATTTGTTCTAGTTTGTTAAAAAAAAAGTCATAGGTGTTTGGATAGAAATTTCATTGAATCTGTAGATGGCTTTGGATAGTATGGACATTTTAATGATGCTAATTTTTCCTGTCCACGAAAACAACATATGCTTCCATTTATATGAATCTTTAATTTCTTTCTTCAATGTCTTGTAATTTTCTGAGTATGAGTCTTTTACCACTTTGGTTAATTTTTTTCTAGGTTTTTTTTTAATGCAATTTAAATGGGATTATTTTCTTAATTGCTTTTTCTGCTGGTTTATTATTCATGTATAAAAATGCAACCAGTTTCTGAATATTTATTTTACATCCTACTTATTTCAATTCTTTTACCAGTGCCAGAAGTTTATGAGAGAGAGAGAGAGAGAGAGAGAGAGAGAGAGAGAGAGAGAGAGAGAGAGAGAGATATCTTTAGGGTACTCTATTAATAGTATCCTGTCATGTCACTGTTTCATTGCTAATTTTTTGTCTGGATGATCTATCCTTTGATGTCTTATGGGATATTAAAGTCTCATACAATGACTGTAGAACTGTTGATTTCTCCTTTTATGTTCATCAGTGCTTGCTTTATATATTTGGGTACTCTTATATTGGGTGCATAAATATATATTTGGGTGCTCTTATGTTGGGTGCATAAATATTTACAAGAGTCATATTCTCTTATTGGATTGGTCCCTTTGTCACTAAGAAATACCTTTTTGTCTCATAGTCTTTGTTTTAAAATCTATTTTGTTTGACATAGTGTTGTTACCCAAGTTTTTTAACGTTTCTATTTGCATGAAATATCTTTTTCCATCCCATTGCTTTCAGTCTGTGTGTGTCTTTTGATCTGTGTGTGGGTCTCTTGTAGATAGCATATCCTTGAGTCCTGTTTTCTTATCCATTCAGCCACCCTATGTCTTTTTGTTTGTTTGTTAATCCTCACCCAAGGATATATTGTCCACTGATTTTTAGAGAGAGTGGAAGGGATGGAGGAAAGGAGAGAGAGAGACATCAATTGATTGCTTCCTACATGTGCCCCGACGGGGGCTGGGGAATCTAACCTGCAGTCCAGGTACATGCCCTTGACCAGGAATTGAGCCTGAGATCTTTTGGTGTGCAGGTCTGATGCTCTAACCATTATGCGCACTGGGCAGGGCCACCCTATGTCTTTTGATTGAAGCATAATCCATTTACATTTAAAGTAATTATTGATAGTTACATAGTTACTACAATTTTATTATTTATATTTATGTTCTTATTGTTTCTTTCTTCTTAGAAAAGTTCCTTTAAGATTTCTTGTAATACTAATTGGTGGTGATGAACTCATTTAACTTTTCCTTGAAGGAAGTTTTTTTATCTTTCCTTCAGTTTTAAATGATAGCCTTGCTGGGTAGAATAGTCTTTGTTGTAGGTCCTTGCTTTGCATCACTTTGAATATTTTGTGTTAATCCCTTCTGGCCTGCAAAGTTTTTGTTGAGAAATCAGCTGACATTCTTATGGGAGGCCCCTTGTAGGTAATTGTCTTTCTCTTAGTACTTTTAAGATTGTCTCTTTGTCTTTAATCTTTGGCATCTATATATATAAAAGCCTAAGTGACTGTTCGACTGTTTGACCATTAGCTATGACACACACTGACCACCAGGGGCAGACGCTCAATGCACAGGCATGGAAACATGGAACAAACTAATGAATCTCAGCGGGAAGGGAGGAGAAGGGAGTGTGGGAAGATCTTAACTAAAGATCTTACATGCATACTAGAGGCCCAGTGAATGAATTTGTGCATGAGTGGGGTCTAGCTGGCCTACCCTGGTCAGGCCGAACAAGGGCAAGGCTATCCAGGGAGAGGAACCCCAGGCATTTGGGGGCTGGCCCCACCTCCTGGTCAAACACTAGTCAAGCTCCCAGTCTAGGGGGGCAATTTGCATATTACTCTTTTATTATATAGGCCTACAGGCACCAGTGGGGTTCCTCAGCCTGGCCTGTGGGAATCAGGCTGAAACCAGCAGCCTGACATCCTCTGAGGGATCCCAGATTGCAAGAGTGTTCAATCCAGGCGGAGGGATTCCATCAGTGCACAAATCTGTGCATCGGGCCTCTAGTTATTATTATAATGTGTCAGTGTGGTCCTTTTATGTTCACCTTGTTTGGGAGTATCTGTACTTTATGTGTCTTTTTTCTTCAATAGGTTAGGGAATTTTTGAGTCATTATTTCTTCAAATCAGTTCATAATCCTTGGTCTCTCTCTTCTCTTTCTGGTACCTGTAAAATGTGGATGTTGTTATGCTTGATGTTGTCCCAGAGGTCTCTTACCCTATGCTCTGTTTTTAAACTATTTTTTTTCTTCTATTTGCTATTCTGAATGGGTGTTTTCTGTTACCTTGTTTTCTAAATTACCTATTTACTTTCCTGCTTCATCTAATATGTTGTTGATTTCTTCTAGTGTATTCTTAATTTCAGTTATTGTAGTTTTCTGTTTTTGGGGTTTTTTTTAGGGTTTCTATGTCCTTTTTATGCTTATTATCTCTTTGTTAAACTTTCACTAAGTTCCTTGAACAGCCTTATAACCAGTGTTTTGAACTCTGTCTCTGGTAGACTGCTTGTCTCTATTTCATTTAGTTCTTTTTTCTGGAGATTACTTTTGTTCTTCTATTTGAGACATGGTTCTTTGTCTCTTCATTTTGGCTGCCTTTCTGTGTTTGTTTCTGCTATGTATTAGGTAGATCGGCTATGTTTCCTAGTTTTGGCAGGATGACCTTATGTAGTAGTTGTCCTGTGGGGCCCAATCATACAGTCTCCTTAATCATATGAGCCAGGTGCTCTAGGAGTGGCCCTTGTATGGATTGTGTGTGCCCTTCTGTTTTAGCTGTGTCTTGATTACGGGTGGCATGTCAGTGGATGGGATTAACCCTCAGGTTGACTGTATATGGACTTGCCATGACTACAGCATAGAAGCTGCTGTGTGGGTGCTTACCCGGTGGAGCAGGATTCACCCCAGCAAGATCTGGTGGCTGCCATGAACTCCCTTTAGGTGTGCTGCTTGTGGAGCTAGTTGGGTGGTGTTCTGTTGTCATCTGATGCTCGCCACTGGATATGTTGGCTATGGGGACTCTTGGGACAGCCTTGGATACAGATCAATATCAGAAGTTGCCAGAGAATGGCCTGGGGCTCCCTGTTAAGATCTACAAAGTGTTCCACAGATTGTAGCTACCAGTGCTGGGCCTGGATGTATATGGAATGGGCCATGCTATAAACCATGGCTGGCTGCCCCCAGTTGCAAGCCTGGGTCAGGTCAGTAAAAGGCCCAAGGTACTCTGAGACCTGCTGCTGTCTCCAGCTGCCCCTATAAGGCTCACCTGCTGAAAGAGCCTTGGGCAGAATGTGACTTGGGTGAAGCAAGGTCTGAGGAGTTAACAGGTGGAGATAATGGAGGCTACCAGGCTAAGGAAAAATGAAGTTTGACTGTGTTGGGGAAGGGCTCAACACAGCAAATGGCAGGGACACCTTCAGCTCTCACCCTGAAGCCACATAATCAGTTTGTCCTTTTATATCTCTGACATTTCCTGAGCTTGACTGAAGTTATCTAAGGAAAACTGCAATGTGGGCCTAGATTGATTGTTGCAGAAAGAGCCTCAGGCCCCGGACGCATTGGGAGGGGCGGGGCCTGGGTAGGGAGCTAATAGACTTCTCCAGGTTAATGCAGATTCATATTTGGCTGGTGACACAGGAAAAATGACATGTTTGCTCAGGAGAAGGACTCAGCATAGGGACAGAGGCAGCTGTGCCATGGGAGTCACACAACTAAGTCTTTCCTTACATATGCCTGGTGCGCCACCGAGCCACTGTTCCTCCTCCGAAGGCCCAGGTGAGTGTCTGTGAGATTTTGATATTGGCCCTTTAAGAGGACACTTGGGTTTTCAGCAGCCTTCTGGGGTGGACAGAGGAACCCCTGACCTGGGGAGCTTGAAGAGTGAGGCCCTTCACTTCTTAGAGGGGAATCTCAGCAGCTGAGAATGCCCTCTGATTCTCAATCGCTAGATGGGGGTGCGAGGCCAGTCTGTTTTATGTCTTAGCCCCTCCTACCACTCTCTATGGGGCTTCTTTTTTCTCTCTCACATCCTTAAAGGACTATGTTCAACTATTTTTCATTTGGTTATGCACATTTATTGTTCTATAATTTAGTTGTTATTTTGGTGTCTTCAAGGGAGTAGGTAAGTACAGCATCCACCTACTCCACCATCTTAACCAGAACCCCCCCCCTTGCAGTTGGCATTTTCAGTCTAACAGTGGGACACTTGGTCTATTTAGATTTCAGACTACCAGCAGAGTATCTTTTTTTAGGTGAAAAAAAGATACTCCATTTCTCCTTGTAAATTGGTTTGAGTTCCTCTCTCATTAGTATAATTTTGCTGAAAGTAGCAAGAAATATTCAGAACATGTCAGCATTTTGATTTTTCTACCATTTCCCCTAATTATGTGCCTTTGTATACAGAAGTATAGGTTTACAAAATATTTTGCCATTGGATAGTAATGGTCACTAACCTTTCATGGATAGGAATGGTCACCGAATATCCTCCTGGTATTCTTCCTCCCCCACTAGGCCATTTTCACATTTTAAATTGCATTACTTAGAGCATTTGCATTTTCAGATACAAAAATCCTTATCACATAAGAAGGTACTATCCTACAAGCTACAGAAAAATGTGGCTTCCCACAAAGAAATGTGTTCCAAGGAAGAAGACTAGGAGTAGGGAGAGTCTTCATGTCTTTCCACAATGCCATCCATTGTGTGTAGGTCTTAATCCCCGCAGCTATCACTTCATGTCCCAACATGGCTACCGTACCCCTGAAGTCACACCATCATTTCAGGCATGAAAAAGAAGGCAAGAGCCATGTAGTGGTGTGGGCAGGTAGAGGATGGATGGGACATCCCAAGACAATCTTTCTTGCTGGAAACTGATTGTTTTCACCAACCTTGGTTACTCGGAAAGGTCAGAGCTATGCACCCATTAAGTTGAAACATTGTTAGTTAAAGCAAACTCCTACTTGTTACTTACATGTAAATTCTTGCTGCCTGTTTATTGTCTGAATTTCCTGCCTAAGGATATGGCTTTCTCAGAGACTCAATAAAAGGCTGGTGAGACCCAGGCATCAGTGGGCAATCTACCCTGGTAGAGGAAAGATGCCACGCCTGGTCCCCCAGTTTCCAAATTGATTCTCTTCTAGTCTCTCTCTCTCTTCATTTTGTGTGTGGCCTCCTTCAGAACTCGAACCCTGAACAGGAATCCTGAACCAGGCTGGACGTGTAAGGGGCTCCAATACTTTCTTTTTTACAAACTTCCAGAAACACCTCTCAAAGATTTCCGTTTACATATCATTGGCCATAAGTGGGCCATCGGTAGAAAAAGAACCTAAAAATTAAGCATTTTATTTATAGGGGTCCCCCCAAAATGTATATACATTTTAACAGTTGATAACTCACTTAATTTTCACTGCTTTTCAGGTTTAACTGATTTGAAATAATGGGTGAAGCCAGACTAAACTTTGAACAAAGAAAATTTATCCTTAAGTGCCTCTAGACTTTTTTATGGGGACACATAAAAGACAAAGTACAAAATTGGCAACAGTCAGTGACTTGGGGGTGCACAAATGAAATGATTCTTTTTTCAAATATATATATTTTTATTGACTTCAGAGAGGAAGGGACAGGAAGAGAAAGATAGAAACTTAATGTTCCACTGCTTTGTCTTATCAGCAGTGCCTGGACCAGAATGATCATCAGTTGGAAACAGGCATTAACCAAAAAAAAATTTTACTCATTTCTGTAGACTCTTTTATATTTTGAAAATGAACTGTATGTTAATAAACACTGACTTTCTAATCATTCAAAGTGTGTATACATTTTTGGGGACCCCCTGTATTCAGGGTTCAATTCAGGGTTTAAAAATAAAAGGGAGAGCAGATATTGGGCAGGTAAATAACAATGTTTATATTTATAAAAAAAGATACCCACTATACACTGTTAAAGTTGAAAAAGCATGGTTAATAAGTATATGTATGCAAACCTATTATTAAAAAAATAGAACTGCTGTATGTATGTTTGTACATGCATAGAAATATTTTAGGAAGGTTACACACTAAACTAGAATACAGCTAATAATACTAAATATTATATTGCAACTAATAAATAAGGATTTCATCTAATAAAACATTTACACAATATCTACTATACTGCCAAACACTGTTATATTTAATAAACGATTACTCATATTATCTTCACAACTACTTTACAAAGTTTAACTAATGTTATTCTTAACTTACAAATGAGGAAGTTGATGCATAAAGAATTAAATGACTTGTCCAAGGTCACAGATCTAATAAGTGTTAGAGGTGGAGCTTGAATCCAGGAGGTGTGGTCCAAAGTCTAGGCACTTAACCCCTACAATATATGTATACATATATATGTTTAAAATTTTAATATGTTTGTGTTGATTTCAGAGAGAGGAAAGGAGAGGAAGAGATAGAAACATCAACCGGCTACCTCCTGCATGCCCCCTACTGGGGATCATGCCTTTCCTGGGCATGTGCCTTGACCAGACTTGATCTGGTGACCTCCTGGCGCATGGTATGATGCTCAACAAATTGAGCCACACCAGCCAGGCTACATATTATTTTATAATTTAAGCAAATCTGTACTATTTTATAATTTTAAAAAATAAAGCAAAAACCACCCAAGACAGCAGCTGCAATAGCCGCAATAACAAAGCAGAAAGCATTCACAGTCTTAAACAAAAGCTGGGCTATCAAAGGAGTTTGTCTTCAGTCCTCCTCAACCACTCCCTTACCTTTGGAGGCTTTTTCATCTCTGTAAGACCAGGGTTCTCACATGCATATACCAATCCCAGGAGAGCTGCTGAAGATTGCAAATCCCTGCTCTGCTCTGACTTTCTCCAGAGAGTAGTGCTGCCTATTGCTTCTCCTCTTCCTCTCTCACCTGAATATAACTGTCCTCCCAGAGTCATGCATTCCTTTTAAAAAATATATATTTTTATTGATTCCAGAGAGGAAGGGAAAAGGAAAGAGAGATAGAAATATCAATAATGAGAGAGAATCATTGATCATCTGCCTCCTGCATGCCTCTTACTAGGGATCCAGCAACTTTGACATGTGTCCTGACCGGTAATCGAACAGTGACCTCCTGATTCATAGGTTGGCGTTCAACCATTGAGCAACACCAGCTGGGCATTGACAGTTGATAACTCATAATGGTACTTGTTTGCTCCAGATGATGAAGTTGAAGAGTATCGAGAATGGAACTCTATCATTTCTGCATCCAGGGAAATAACTAACTTTTATTCTGTTTTGGAGATTTTAAGGAGCTTCCCTATGCTGCTCATTCAGTTCAGTCTTCATGAAAACTCTGCAATGGTTTCCCTTCCTATTTTACAGATGAGAAAACAGGAACTCTGAGGATAACTGACTTGTCCACCTCATTTTCACTGATGAGAGTGGCAGAGCTAATCTTAGGCCTGATTATCCTTTCCCTAAGCCACAGCAATCTCCTTCTGTGTAAATTTAGTTGGCCAGAAATTTCCACATGTGCTATGAATGAAATTTGTGTCTAGAACAAATTCATCATCACTCCTGGCAAAAACAAGCTTGAGGGTGAAAAAACTAAAGGATGGGAAGTGAAATCAGTTATATGCATTGCTTTCATACAGTGGCATATTTTGGTTAAAGCAACCTGCATGAACTTTTGGCTTCAGCTATACTTTAGTTTTTGATAGTCTTTTAGTATATGCTAACTACTGGAAAATATCTAATCTAATAAAAGAGTAATATGCAAATTGACCATCACTCCAAGACACCCAAGCCATGCCCACCAGCCAAGCCATGCCCACCAGCCAATTGGAGTGGCTGTATGCAAATTAACCCAGCCAAGATGGCAGCCGGCAGCTACAGAGTTGGAACAAGCAGGAGGCTTCTGTTGCAACTGCCTGACTAGGCTAGCTGGGCCTCTGCTCAAGCAACAATGTTTCAATTATAGAAGCTACAGAGCTGAAGCAAACAGGAGGCTTCCTTGCCTGCCTAGGCCTCCGCTCAAGACAACAAAGTTTCAATTATAGAAGATAAATAAATCCCAGAAACCTGATTCCAGCCAGCCTCGCTGGGACCTTGGGTCAATGGAAGCTGTGGGCAGCCTGAAAACAGCCCTCACCCCCACAGGGTGAGGGTCCCCACTGGGGGACTTGGCCAACCTGCAGCCATCAGCCCCTCACCCAGGCTGGCCAGGCATGCCAGCAGGTGGACATTCCCCAAGGAGTCCCAGACTGCAAAAGGGCACAAGCTGGGCTGAGGGACCCCCCTGAGTGCACAAATTTTTGTGCACCGGGCCCCTAGTATGTTTATAAAGCTCTATATTTTCTTATTTTCCAAATGCTTAGTTCCTCTATTGCTTTATCTTAAAAAAAAAATTATAGCAGATTGATGCTTTGGGTGATGCAGGAAGATAATATTCACGTGTTGCCAATTTATATATATAAAAAGCTAAGCATCTGTCCTACTGGTAGCTTTGATGTGCACTAACCACCAGTGGGCAGATGCTCAATACAGGAGCTGCCATGACGTGCGCTGGCCATTTAAAAATAAATGGCTCCATGGACTTGATGCCAACAAGCCAACACTTGGCCCCCAAGTGGGACACAGGCCCTGCCACCACCCCAGAGTGACCAAATCACACCAATGCTGCCAAGACCCCATGGCACAAAATGCAGCCCACAGCCCAGCCCAGCCTGGAAATGGTCACTATGGGCACTGGGTAATGACATTACACAGCAATGCCTGGCTTCCTCTCCCTAGCAACTAGCCTCCTTGGAGTTTTTTCAGCCCAGGAATGCAACTTGCTTTACAGCCAGGTGTAAACATTTTACAGTTTAACCAAATGTTTGTGAAGTGTTTTCCCATGCCTCATCTCATTTGATCATCACAGAAGTCCTGGAGCAGGTAGATAAGAGACTTTGTAGAATCCTATTTTCTTTTCATTAGTAAGATGTGAATACTGATATTAAAATATTTCTTCTAATTAATTTCCTTTCAATGTGAACGAATCCATGCACTGGGACACTAGTAGTTTTATAAATGAAAACATAGTATAACTAAAAGATAAAAGTTTTAAAGGTAGAGAGGATCTCATAAAAACAAAATCTGTGCCCATAATGCATTGCAGAGTGTTTGTTGGCTTAAGAAATACCAACATAAAATGTATTCAGAGACATGACCATAAATGATGCAAGTCGAGTCTTTGTTCCTACAATAAACTTGTTAAAAAAACAAACAAAGATATTTTGTTTGCTCAGCTCTAAATTCTCTGAAAAGGTTTTCAGACCTGAGGGGGGAAGTTTCTGAACTTGAATAGCATGACCAACACTTTACTTCTGCTACTATCACCACACAATTGTATCTAAACAAGTTGTTGAGCAGTATTAGAAAATCTAAGCAAATTTAAATTGATAAAATCTGATGTAGTACATTTTAAAGGGTAACAAGGGGAAATCTGTGAAATGAATTAAATTGAAATAGTAATTGAATCCTATATTCAGAACTAAAAGAAATCTGATAATGTATTTGGGGAGTAATTCTTTCCCTAAGATCAGGAGGGACTCCCCTTTCTCTGCTAGACCCACAAATAATTGATAGATTTTTTTAAATAAGGCACAACAGGTTTAGAACTTGTAAAAGCAGTCGTTGGTAAGAGCAGTATTTCAACAGTGTCTCTTTTATTTTTAAGGTAATATTAACTAAGCATTGGATACTATACACACTGATTTGTCAGATCTGTACTAGTGAGTCATTTTTTTTTTCTTGAGCTACTTGTCCCAGATCCCCAAACTGGTTGACAATGCACGGGTATTAATGGACAGGCCAGGCTACTCCTCTTATGGAGTCCGAGGTTACTGTCCCAGGTTCTTTTTGCGAAGAGCAGGGGTTTTATATTGGACCAGAGCAAAGACACAATACACACAAAGCAGTTAATGAGATGCTTGAATCACACAGGGTTTATTTACCTAAGTCCTAGTGGCTTCTAGGGCACAGGCAGGCCACCCGGCGATCCTCACGACAAGACACACAGCAGCACAGCAGGCTGGTCCACGAGATGAGTTGAGGTGCACCATGGTCTGGAGGTTCAGTCTCAGCACTCCGGGCCACCGGCTCGGCTCGGGCTTCACTGGGACAGAGTCTCCGTCTCTGGCATCTCAGGAAGGGAGATGAGAGAGTCCACCGTGGAGGAGCGGTTGACTGCTCTGAGGCACCTGCTCAAAGGCTCTCCTTTTAAGTGCAATTCAGCAGGTTTCTTCAGTGTCTTATCGTGGGTGCCTGATGTGGCTTCTGCCCTTCTATCTATCGCACACATTTGGGGCGTATCGGGGTACAGCAGGGTGTAACAGGGTGTAACCCTTCTTACTTTAACATTTCTAGTTTTTAGTAAAGTAGTTCACATATCCTAAAACTCAAAAAGTCTTTTCACTGCAAACAAAACTCTATCTAACACATTTCATATACCTAACTAATACACTCTTCAATAATTACTATAACCACACTCTAGCTAATACATTTCATATACCTAACTAACACACTCTTCAATAATTACTATAACCACACTCTAGCTAATACATTTCATATACCTAGCTAACACACTCTTCAATAATTACTATAACCACACCCTAGCTAATACATTTCATATACCTAGCTAACACACTCTTCAATAATTACTATAACCACGCTCTATCTAATACATTTCATATACCTAACTAACACACTCTTCAATAATTACTATAACCACACTCTAGCTAATACATTTCATATACCTAGCTAACACACTCTTCAATAATTACTATAACCAAACTCTATCTAATACATTTCATATACCTAACCAACACACTCTTCAATAATTACTATAACCACACTCTATCTAATACATTTCATATACCTAACTAACACACTTCAATAATTACTATAACCAAAATCTATCTAATGCATTTCATATACCTAACTAACACACTTTAATAATTACTATAACCAAACTCTATCTAATACATTTCATACACCTAACCAACACACTCTTCAATAATTACTATAACCAAACTCTATCTAATACATTTCATACACCTAACTAACACACTTCAATAATTACTATAACCAAACTCTATCTAATACATTTCATACACCTAACTAACACACTCTTAAATAATTACTATAACACTACTTCTTATATCCCAGGGGAGAAAAAGTCACACACATCACTTCCCCTGTGCCCTGTCTCCCAACCTCCACTTATTTATTTATTTATTTACTTATTTTGGTATAACAAAGGTGGACATTTATTGAAGAACAAGTACAGACTCCCATCTGGGGAAGGGGAAAGAATCTCACAGCACAGACTTCCACATGGGGAGGGGGAAAGAGTCCCTCCAAATTCCTGTGTCCATGGTTTATAAAGGCTGCAATTCCTGTGCCTTGATATCCCCTCTGGTCAATGTTCCCTTTGATTTGGTTACTATAGTAACTCCTGAGCGCCCTCATCCCATTGTCCTCTGGACTTTCTTCCTCCTTTATGTTATAAATATACACTGAGTGGCCAGATTATTATGACCACCTGACGTTTGTAGGCAAATTAGCTATAATTTTGCGCTGAAGTTGCTAGAGGGCCAGACCATTATAAATAGGGAAGCAGGTTGTTTACCACGACAGTAGAAGTGATTTTTTTCTGAAGATATGGGTAAATAACGCGATTTAACAGCCTTTGAACGTGGGATATATTTGAACATGAGTGGCCAGATTATTATGACCACCTGATGTTTGTAGACAAATTAGCCACACACTGCATCATATGGGATATGGAAGCCAAAGGCCTGTTTGAACACCTTTGCTATCAGCAGTTACCAAGATAAAACATCTCCAATTCGCACAGGAACACAGGATTGGACAGTCAAGCATTGGAAAAAAGTCATGTGGTACGATGAATCATGTTTCCAGTTGCATCATGCATGCAAATGGCAGAGTGAGAAATTGGCAGAAACAGCATGAAAGCATGCACCCCGCATGCATGAGTACAACCCTTCAAGTTGGTGGGGGCAGTGTTATGGTTTGGGGCATGTATTCCTGGCATGATTTGAGACCTTTAATTCATGTGGAACAATGTCTGAATAGCACAACATACCTAAGTATTGGTGCTGACAAAGTTCATCCTATCATGTTGATGGCGTATCCCAATGGAGATGGCTTCTTCCAACAAGACAATGTGCCATGCCATAGTGCTCGTATTGTGAAGGAGTGGTTTCAAGAACATGAGGGGGACTTTACCTTGCTTAGGTGGCCCCCACAATAACCAGATCTCAATCCAATTGAGCATTTGTGGGACGAAGTTAAAAGAGCCATCAGGCAGCTGGTTCCACAACCATCAAATCTCACAGAACTGGACAGTGCTATTCATCAGGCATGGTGTCAGATTCCTCACATCACCTTTCAACATTTGGTGGAGTCAATGCCAAGAAGAATGGCCGCAGTATTGAAGGCAAAAGGTGGCCCAACAAAGTACTGATGGGGTGGTCATAATAATCTCGCCACTCAGTATGTATGTATGTATGTGTGTGTGTGTGTGTGTGTGTATATATATATATATATATATATATATATATATATATCACATTCAAAGGCTGTTAAATCGCGTTGTTTACCCATATCTTCAGAAAAAAATGAGTTCTACTATCATGGTAAGTAACCTGCTTCCTTATTTATAATGATCTGGTCCTCTAGCAACTTCAGTGTGAAATTATAGCTAATTTGCCTACAACATCAGGTGGTCATAATAATCTGGCCACTCGTGTAGACCTTTGGCTACTCCCAGTTCCCTTCTCTTACGTAAATGTAACTTGCCTCTCCCTTGTCTTCTGGAAATGTAACTGTTCTTGGCTCCCTTATGTTATGGAAATGTACCTTCTCCCAGATCTCTTGTGTTATGGAAATGTAACTTATCCCAGTCTGTAGCCCTGTGTTTTTTCCATGAACCCCATTCTAAAAATGCCTTAAACCTGCCTATATCCCCCTAAATTCCTATTTCTCCTCCAGTTAGGAAACCCCAACTGCCGTTGGGGACAGGGGATGCCCAGTCTTTGTCTACTTCCTGCTGGCAAAGGGGTCATAGTTGGGGGCAGCAGTCAAGGTTCCATCGGTCTAAGGGTCCAGGGAAGATGGCCATAGCAGCCTCCATTTGCAGTTCCATGTGGAGGACCAGTTGTAGCTTTAGGGCTTCTAAATGGGAGGATATGAAACATACCAAAGGCAATGCTTAAAGATGAGTAATAAAAAACACTATAAAACCAAGGTCTAAGAAGAGGAGCTAACTAATAGAGATGGTATTATATCTTTAATTGGTGCCCAAACTTCCGTTTAGCTAAGCTGCTTGCATCAAGAAGTATCATTCATGGCCTAGGCTTTGCCCTGCTCAATCGAGGGCTTCTCTGTGAATAAAACCCTGTAGAGGCTTGAGAAGTGGTTCCAGTCTGGTTGGTGGTAGTGGTAGCATATGTTGACCTATAGACTAAGACATAGCACATTTGACTCTGAAAGAGATGTGGGAGATACATATCTAATTGAGATTATCTGACCCTGAATTGGGCTGCTTATGACATACTTGGTAGTTAGGGATTTGGGGAGCCAGTGTGGCTGAGAAATTTGCTACATTAGGGATATAAAAAGGAGCTATAAGTAGGAACATCTTATGGTGTTTCTGAGTCCCAGCAAGGGCAGAGAAGGTCTCCTCCAGGTACCAGCCAAGGGTTCAGGTGACCTTTATAAAAAGACAGAATAAGAATTATTAAAAAGTGAAAACATTGTTTATCTAGAAACACCAGAGTATGTTACTCGTCTGGCACTCATTGACTCCCCAAGATCCCTTTGAAAGAGAACTTGCAGGTCCTCTAGAGGCTCACGCAAATGGGAACCCCGTGATTCAGTTCAGGGTAATACAGCTTCTTCCTCCTCCTGGACTGATGTCCAAAGCTTTACTCAAGACAGATATATCCAGGAGTCAACTCCACTGACCTTGATTGCAGTGGGGGTGGATACAGTGATGGGATAGGGACCCTCCCATCGTGGTTTCATAATGGTGGAGAGGGTAGGTAAAGCCTTAAAGAGTACCAGATCTCCAGGTGTTAGCCAACCTCCACCCTTTTAGAAGAAAAAGGCAAAAGGAGGCTCACAGAGGAGGTCATGTGACATATACAACCTGCTCACTCCAGTGACCTGCCTTCCTCTGTTATATTCAAAATAATTAATGATAATGACACCTGACTATAACTTTTTCTTTCAAAGCCTGAGAGGCAAGCTTCTTCTACTCTCCAATAAAAATACTATAAATTAGCCAGCATCCGAAAATGCTCATGACATAAAGTAAGATACACAGGCTTCAAAACTCCTCGTGCATTCATTTTCTCTCTTTGTATAGTTTCTCTCTCCTTCTAGAGCTCAGGCGGATGATTTCTCTGGCCCTGAATGGCCCAAGTCTTGTAAAACGTAGATAGCATCTGTCAAATCCATTTTCTTTCCTGATGAAGGGATGATAGCTCCCAGGCAAATGATCCAGAAGCATATTTACCTGAAGGTCAGGATTGGCCAAAGATCAACTACTGCACCTGCCAGAGACCACTGGAGAATTCACACCATTCTCCACAGATGCTTGATTATGGAGCGACTGCCAGAACACCTGAAATTAGTGGGCCAGAAAGAGAGGTGTACTCACGACTTTTGGAGTGCCTCTTCGCATCTTTAGACATTCCTTTTACATGGAACTGTTAACTCCTCTACTATAAATTTTCTCCAGTTTTCTTAGCTTCATTTCTGCAGTCATCCAAGACAATATCCTCTCTTTCTATACATCGTGGCCTTGTGCACTTTCGTTTTTCCATCCTGAGTCTGTATGAAGCCTTTGGCAAAGCTCTACATTCTCAGGAAGTGGTGTCAGCATCAAAGATGTCCAACATATCAGTTACTAAAATCGCATTAGCTTGAAAAGAAATTAAATAACTTCTGCAACTGCAGAGACTAAGATAAAAATTAAGTTCGTGATGACCTTGAGCTTGAAGAAAATTCATTTACACACACACACACACACACACACACAACATTGCCCTGCTTTCTATCCTTGCTCTGATTTCATTTGTAATCTAGTTTGTGGCTTCCAAAATTTTATGTTATTGTGTGGAGCGCATCCTTGAAAATATTTTGCTTTCTTACATTGTAGTTCATATAAAACCTTGGGTGTATGTGAGGCTGCCCATTAATTGCAATAGCCCTTCAGTCATGTTTTAATTAAAATGTTCTGTTTTGCAGTTCAAGAATTTTGAGATGACATTATATTGAAGATAAGCCATACCAAAAAATTTGAACTGATATTTACTTAACCCACCACTATCTCACTCTCATGGATTCTGATTGTGAATTGAAAGAAAAATCCCACTTACGTGCAATTGTTTTCCATTTTAGTAAAGTTTGCATATTATCCATTTATATTTGGGAGCAATTAGTTTTAATAATAGCAACAAACAAACATGGAAGGTGTTCCACTTATCCGTTAAAAATTCTCTCTTCATTTAAAAGCAAAAGTGTCCAAGATACATGCAAAAGAAAGAAAGAAAAGAAATCAGATCATTTTCTTACACCATATCAAAAAAAAACCCCTCAAAATGGATCAAAGAAATATAAGACCTAAAACCATAAAACTTCTAGAAGAAAACAGGCAGTAAAATCTTTGATATTGATCTTCCAATATTTTTTTGGATATGTTTCTTAGGGCAAAGGCAACAAAAGCAAAAATAAACAAATGAGACTATATTCAACTGAAAAGCTTTTGTACCATGAGAGAAACTGTCAACACAATGACAAAACAACCTATTGAATGGCAGAAGATAATTGCAAATTATATTTCTGATAATGGGTTAAAATCCAAAATATATTCAGAACTCATACAACTCAATATCAAAGAATGAAAACAATCTCTTTTAAAAATATATATATTTTATTGATTTTTTACAGAGAGAAAGGGAGAGGGAGAGAGAGTTAGAAACATCGATGACAGAGAAACATCGATCAGTTGCCTCCTGCACACCTCCTACTGGGGATGTGCCTGCAACCAAGGTGCATGCCCTTGACTGGAATTGAACCTGGGACCTTTCAGTCCTCAGGCCGACACTCTATCCACTGAGCCAAACCGGGTAGGGATGAAAACAATCTCTTTAAATAATGGGCAGAGGACCTGACTAGAAATTTCACCAAAGAGGACATACAGCTGGTCAACAGACACATGAAAAGATGCTCAACATCATTAATCATCAGGAAAATACAAATTAAAACCATAAGGAGATATGACTTTATACCTGTCAGAATATATATATATATATATATATATATATATATATATATATATATCTCAATTCTGACAGGTATAAAGTCATATCTCCTTATGTACACACACACACACACACACACACACACACACACAAGAAAACCCCAAAGAATGAATATTGGTGAGAATGTGGAGAATAGAGAACTCTGGTGCACTGGCAGTGGGACTATAAACTGGTGCAATCACCATGGAAAACAATATGTAGGTTCCTCAAAAAATTAAAACTAGAACTACCATATGATCTAGCAAACCCATTTCTGGAAATTTATTCAAAGAAATAGAAAATACTAATTTGAAAAGATACAGCATTCCTAGATATATTGCAGTATTATGCACAACAGCCAAGCTATGGAAGCAATCTAGCTGTCCATTGACAAATGAATGGATAAAAATGATACTATATATAACAAACGGTTACTCAACCATAAAAAAAGAATGAAATATTGCCATTTGTGTCAATATGGAATAAAATCAGGCAGAGAAAGGCAAATACTGTATAATCTCACTTATACATGGAATCTAAAAAAACATAAACAAAACAAAAACAAACTCAGATACAGAGAAAAAACTGATGGTTTAGAAATGGGAAGAGTTTGGAGATAGCAGAAGGTGAAGTGGCTTAAAAAGTATGAACTGCCATCATACAATAAGGCACAGATGTAATGTACAGGTAGGGAATTTCTAATAATAAAAGTGTAATATACAAATTGACTGAACAACCGAACAGCAGAACAAACATCTGGACGACCTTCTAGATGACCACACTATGACATGCGCTGGCTCCAGGCCAGCCAAGGCGGGTGTGATGGGATTGGTTGGGGGACCTGCCAGCGCCCCACTATTGCTCCTCAAAGGGAGGCTCAAGCCACCCTCTGTGGAGTGATTGGTGGAGGGGGGGTTGTAATTGCCTCAAAGAGAGAGGCCCAGGCCACCCTCTGTGGAACCAGGGAACTGGAGCTATCTGGTGGCAGATGCAGGCAGCACCAGGCCAAAACAGGAGTGGGCAGGGGTGGAGCTGCGAGGCAGCTGGGGCCACTAGGCAGCCAGGCCATGAGGCAGCCAGGGCTGCAAAGGCCCGAGCAGACAAAGCTGCGAAGGCCTACCCTTGCATGAATTTCATGCATCAGGCCTCTAGTATCTTATATAAAAAAAGATCAGCCCTACCTGGTTTGGCTCGGTGGATAGAGCATTGGCCTGCGGACTCAAGGGTCCTGGGTTCAGTTCCAGTCAAGGGCATGTACCTTGGTTGTGGGCACATCCCCAGTAGGGAATGTGCAGGAGGCAGCTGATCGATGTTTCGCTCTCATTGATGTTTCTGACTCTCTATCCCTCTCCCTTCCTCTCTGTAAAAAATCAATAAAATATATTTAAAAATTTTTAAAAAGGTCACGATCATGACAACTGTTAGACCAGAACCACCATGGCCCTTCGCTGGGCTGGCCCCACCCCCCAGCAAGCAGTTAGGGGCGATCAGGCAGGCAGGGCAGTGGTTAGCAGTGATCAAGTAGGCAGACCAGCAGTTAGGAGTGATCAGGTAGGCAGGCAAGTGGTTAGGGCTGATCAGGTAGGCAGACCAGCAGTTAGGAGTGATCAGATAGGCAGACAGCCCCTCGCAGGGCTGACCCTGCCCCCCCAGAAAACAGGGGTGATCAGGTAGGCAGGCAAGTGGTTAGGGGTGATCAGGCAGGCAGAGAGGTTAGAAGCAATCAGGCAGGCAGACCAGCGATTAGGGGCAATCAAGCAGGCAGGCATGTGAGCAGTTAGGAGCCAATGGTCCCAGATTATGAGAGGGATCCCAAATTGGAGAGGATGCAGACCAGGCTGAGGGACATCCCTCACCTCCATGCACGAATTTCATGCACCAGGTTTCTAGTAGTTAATAATCTAAACTAATAAAAGCGAAATATTAAAATTAACCGTTTCTCCGAGACAGGGTAAGCCACGCCCACTAGCCAATCAGAGCGGCTGTATGCAAATTAGCCCAGCCAAC